>RJWM01009232.1:0-69137 GCA_004363535.1 Dasyprocta punctata
AAAAAGTGACATGTTTACACTTTGTATACTTCACTGATTTTTTTTTCACTCATTCTCTCAAATACTCATTTCAACATTCCTCCAACAAACATTATTTCTGCACCTACACCTCCCATATGGCAGGCACCTTGTAGGCCTTCTGTTACAACTATTGTCTAACTGTGTTATTGTTCCCTTAATTGTCTGCCTTCCTCAATAGACTTTAAACTTTGTAAGGAGGGACTTTGTCAGCTCTGCTCCTCTTTGTGTTTTCATGCTATAGCACACAGCTATATTAATGAAATTTTGTTAAATGAACTTTTGAATATATAATAAACATCTGTTGAGTTAACCAGTGGATAAACAGATGTGGGTGTTTACATTCTTTCTTGTTCTTTTTGAATTCAAAACTAACTTTGTGGTTAAATATTATATTTTTTTCTGTAGGATCATCAAAAGGATCCAATGGCTTATTTCACATTCATTCTATGCTTGCATTTTGCAGTTTTAAAAGAAATTTAAGTACTTCTCAGACATCCATCCCTGGTACTCCACAGAACATGGCTGGTGTTCTTTAGCAACCCGAACACTTCAGTCTTTCTTTTCCACATTACTGAAGACAGTGCCTAAGCCAGTGCAGTGCAATGAGACTGACAAGAGATCAGGGATGAGGCAGATAACCCCACTTTCAGCATTGGAGAGAGGCTTTTGAAGAATAGTTGGGCTCCTGAGTGCTACCGCTTTTAAAGTCCAGCCTAAATTTCTGATTCTGTCGTTAAGTCATAGGTAGTTATTTAATTTCAGATTAAAACTCAGAGGAACTGTCACTCTCCTTATATTCATGATGGCACAGTGTGTCCCATCATTGTTATGATGTCACTATTGTTACATGCCAGATTTTTGCAGGCAGAAATAATTTCTATTTAAAAAAAAAAGGAATGAGGTAAAAAGAGAAGGAGTCAAAGGAATAGGAGAATAAAGAGAAGGAGAAGACAAAAATGATAATATTGTGACTTCATCTAACACTTTGCTTAAAAATCACCCCAGATAAGTATCTAATATCATTGCTCACAAACTTTAATTTGCGTAAAACACTAGAACATACTTCTGAAATTCTTTCCACTTCATGACAATAATTGTTTTTCCTCCAGTTTCCAATAATACGTTTCTCATTTCCATTTGGGACTTCACTAGAAGCATTTTTCACCTCCATACTTCTACCAAGAGCCCCTTCAAGGCAATCTGACTTTTTGCTAGGAGGGACATCAAAACTCAGCCTACACTCATCACTCAGTCCCAAACTACCTTCTTCTCTATTTTGGGGGTACTTGTCTCTGCAACACCCTACCACATGGCACTAAAATCTGTATTTGTCCAGTCCATCCAGAGAAGCAAAACCAATAAGAAATATGTATAAAGAGCCTTATGAGAAGGAATTGTCTCATATGATTATGGAAACTAGCAAGTCCCAAGATCTGTAAAATGAGTCAGTGGTATGGGTCATATCTAAAATGTCCCCTAAAGCCTGATGTGCTCATAGGTGGGGCTTTGGGAGGTGCATGAATCATGAAAGTGTGATGCTGGATCATGTGTCCACTGACAGTTTTATAGTTGGGTGTGATGTTTGGAGGTGAATTCTGGTGCTAAGAGATGGGTTACTGTGGGAGTACCTGAAATGAGCTATCTTTCTCCTCCTGAGTTGATTCTGTGTACCACTGCTTATCTGCCATACCATGAACTGTTGGTCCTCTACCATGCTCCTCTGCCATGCAAACTTGGCTTGGAGCCAACTGACTATGGACTAAAACCTCAATCTATGAACTAAAATAAACCTTTTCTCCTTTAATTTGTGATTGTTAGGTATTTTGTTCCAGCAAAGAAGTATAACTAAGATGGTTGGCAGCATAAAGATCAGGAAAGCCCACAACAGAGTTGCTGTCTGAATGTCCCAGAAAGAGTGAACATTTTGGTGTGATTTTAGAGGTAATCAGGCAGGAGGAATTCTGTGTTATCTGGAGTGTGGGGAGCCATCCTCTGGGGTATGCTGTGCCATGTGTGCCTTGAAATCAGCGGCCTGTATGCAGGAGTCTAAGCCTGGCTAGATTACCCCGCCCTTCGAGTGAACCAAGATGGCGTCTATTTCCTGCTTCCTGGTTATTCGCAACCCAGCCTCAGACAATGTTTGCCTGGCGACTAATGACGCCAACCAATGAACATGCACCCCCCGAGATGATCTGATTGGAGGATAGAACAGTATTTATGTGGGTTCCCGCCTCGCGGGGAAGGAGAAGCACGGAAGGAGCCGTCTCGGACGGACGCATGTGAGGCTTCTCGGGGCGTATCTCACCGGGGACGATTAAAAGCTTGCCTACCACTGCTACTGTGTTGTGTGTCTTCCTGCCGGCCGGGACAGGCGCGCGACACTGGAGGAAGCATTTAACTGATTGGATGAAGTCCATTCACCCTAGGGAGGGCAATCTGCTTTACTCAGCCCACTGATGTGAGTATTAATGTCATCCAAAAACATCTCCAAAGGATGTATGACCAAATATCTGGCGCTCCATAACTAGCTGAAGTTGATACAAGAAATCAACTACCACATCAACTTTTTTCAAAGCTTGTCTTTAAAAATATTTTGAGCATGCAGTATTTTCATCCAAATTATATCACATGTTTGTACATTGCACACTGGAAATTTGATCTTTCCTGAAAGTTCTCAAAGCTAAATATTTAACATTTATGAATTAAATGCATTAATGTCATTCAGGCTTCTCAACTACTTATGATATTAAAATGAAGTTTGCCTATGATGAAAGTATTTTGAGAAAACTTTCCTTTTTTTTTATAGTGTAATATAATAAAATCTGTGGAAACTTGGGAACTCCAGGTGAGGTTAATAGAAAAGTTACTTTAGAAACATGGATGTTTTGGTTACTTTTTTTTTTCACATTGCTGGGACAAAATACTCAACACCCAAAATTAAAGAAGGAAAAGTTTATTCAGCTCACAGTTTGTGGAAGTTTCAGCCCATAATCAGCTGGCTCCAAGGCAGAGTGGCATGGCACAGGGGCAACATTTCAGTGTGGCAAGAGACATCAAAAGCAGCAAGAGCAAACTGTGGGGGAGCAAGTCTCTTTTCCTCCCTTATGTTATAAGCAGGCTGCACCCCACTACACACACACACCTACACAAGGTAGGTGCAGCACTCATACAACCTCGGTGTCCCCCTCTTGCATAGGCTGAGGTGGTTTACAAAGTAAGGACCCTGACTCCTTGCTGAGTCTCTTAGTTAAACTTCTAGACTTCTCAAGTTGACACAATGTATCTACCATAACAATGGAGCAAAGAATGTGGTCTTCACAGGTAGCTATTCTATAAATAAGGTTAGTAACAGTAAATATTTTGCTTTAAATTCTAGGACATTCACACATTTTATATAGGATTGAAATATTTAAAGTTAAAATATTTAAACATCAGTTTTTATTCAGGAGTAAATGTTTAAATATTTAATAAGTGGTATATCATGGGCGCAGACCACTAGAATATACTCTGGGGATAAAACTGGCATCTCAATACTAGAGCATTTGTATTATCATCAGTCTGAAAAATCTGGGTAACAATACCATATAAAATAGGGCTTTTGACTAAATTTTCTATATTTTATAAATGGGACTCAGGGGTGTAGATACTCCTTGGAATACCATGTAAAATATTGCACATATACCTGCACACTAAGTGTGTTAATCTGTTTGTGCTCCTACAACAGAATACCTAAGAATAAATAATTTATAAAGAGCAAATATAGTTTCTCACAGTTTTGGAAGTTGAGAAGTCTAAGATTGAGGGACTGATGTCTAGTGAGGGTCTTTTTGCTGTATGATTCCATGGTAGAAAGCACAAAAGGAAAGAGAAGGGGTGTGTGTGTGTGTGAGAGAGAGAGAGAGAGAGAGAGAGAGAGACAGAGTAGGCCAAACTTCTCCTTTTAAAATGAACCCACTCTGTGTTAATTAATCCATTCCTGCAATGGTGGCACTAATCCATTGCTCTACCCTCTCAGCCTAAATTCACATTAGCACTTACCTCCCAGCTCTGTTGCACTGGGATCAAGTTTCCAATATATGCACTTGAGGAACATGGTCGAACAGTGGCATTAAGTAGTTGGAAAAATACGGAAGGTTCACAATTTTCTCAGTCTGTTCCTCAAAATGCTTTACTTGTGAAGACTCTCAGATAATTAATACCTGATCCATCGTTTCTCTGTAAATATAATGTTTAATTTTGCAAAACTAAAACAGTGTAACATCTGGTTCCATTAGATATGAAAAGAAGTGTTTTAGTATATCTTAAAGGCCAATGTTTGAATCTAGGAGCTTGATAATATCTTTTAGTGAACAATTCATGACATAAATCATGGAATTGCCTTATCTGACTTCCAGATGTTGAAATAGCTATTCAGTGAATTAGGGTAGGTGGATCCAGTCAAGTTTAATAATTGATGAAAAAATTTAAGGAAAAAAAAGAAATTCATTTTAGATGAATCGATGACATTTTAAATCCTAATCTCTAATATTTCCTTAAAATGTTGTCTACAAAATGGTTGAATCATAGATTTTCTAAAACTTCCACATTAATTATATATATTTATTTTGTAAGAAGTTTTTGTCATATTAATATATTTGGGTATTTCACTTTACATGTGATTTAGGTTTTTTAGTTTTCTATAAGCATATTTCAGAAGATACTGCTATAAAATATGTAACATTACCCAAATCTAGCTTTATAATTGGTTTCATTTTGTTAAATATTTGCTGTCTTGATAAATAACAATTTTAGCCTGAAATATTATTCTCAGAGAGATAAACATCAAATCTCTACCAAATGACTACAAATTCATAAGAGATATTTGTTAAATGGCTATAAATCTCTCTTTAGATATGATGTTAAATCAATTTCTTAAGTGGCTGACTTTTATTGAATGTATACTGCATGCTCAGCACTGAGCTTAGCATTCAACTTGAGTCAGTTCTCACATAAAACCTATTAAATCAATTCTAGCATTAACATCATTTGCAGGTAATGAAACTGAGTTACACCTAGATTAAAAAAAATATGTTCAAGATGCATAGTTAAAGAGCGTAAGATACAAAGTGATGCCCAGTCTTTGCAGAGATTCTGCATTATCTGTTATTCCCAGTTGGATCATCTAAAGAGGATATTGGCTAGAATACTGGTCAGCCTACTGCCTACCAGAAGATGTTTGCAGGTTCAAGATTTGATACAGAGTTCAAAAATAAAAGACATTATATTGGGCCCATAATTTCTTAGGACAAATCCCTTAAAACGTGTAGACTTCTACTTACTTTCAATGTATTCCACATGACAAGGATACTTTTTAGGCAAGATTTCCTATGGTAATGGTGATTTTATCTCTGACTTATTGCCTTTTGAGGTTACTTTGAAGGCACCTGCAACATAGAAGCCATACTCTTACTATTCTTTGACACATAGCCAGGTAAAGTTGCTTAAGGTGTTTTACTGAAGTTTTGTTGTTAAGACACATTTTTAGTCTTATCTCAAGGTACTGGTGGTCAATGTAGTTTTTTTCCCTCAGTCTTACAAATTTCTCGATCTCTGACATTTCTTTTACTTTTCACTTACTGTGTAAAGATAGGTATTTCTTATCTGAACTCATCTCTTCTTTAAAATACCTCGTTATGAAATATATTACAGGCAAACATGGTCACAACTGGAGACATTCTATCCCTCATTTCTGAGATCCAGTCTCACCAAGTATATCGCTATCTTGCAAAATCTCCCAGGTCCCAGATCTACCAAAGGTTTGATTATAGTATATAAGGCAGATCTTCAGATTTCATCAAACCTGACCTACCCATTTCTGTACTGCTTGCCTCGCCAAAGCTAATCAAACACCACAAATTTCAAGCTGGTAACTAGTACTCCAGTTTTGGTAGTAGTTCATACATCATTCAGTAATTCTGGATGATATAATAAGCTCTAAAATATATATGACTTCTTGCATGATATTAGTTCCTTTTTCCTATCTACAGTTCAGCATGGACATTTCTGACCCATAGGTGGATCTTCACACAGTGATTCCCAACCTCCTGCTCTTCCTGCCTCATGGCTGTGCAATTTTGAGCACTAAGCTCTCAAGTGTACTGAGTGAGCAAAAGGGAAATTGGACACAGGAGCCTTTCATGGGTCAGGCATAGGTTGTATGTATAACTTCCAGTCGAGTCCTAAGGACTGGAACACAGGCCACTCATTACAAGAGAGCCCGGGAAAATATAGCATCATTGGGTTCTCCAGTAGAAGAGGAAATTGTAAATAGCCAGCAGTTTTCTCATGGTCAGAAAATATCAACTTTATTTTTCCATTTAGTTATTTTCTAATTTTACTGATTTTTGCTCCTTTGAAATAAATTTTTAAAATATTACTGAACTGTACTATATTACTAAAGTAGTTCTAAGTTATCTTACAGTTAGTAAGTTAGCATCAAATCTCTAATATTTCTGATAATTAATTTTTCTTACATATAGGAGGAGTGATTTATCCATAATTTCAGAACTTAGGTATTTTTAATTACAGTCATAACCTATTCAGGTTTTTAAAAAGTTGTGTCTTAAGCTTAGCTATTTAAAGAAAAAGTGTTCAACAACTTTTAAAGTTAGTAATATCAACAGATATCAAGAGGTGTATGGTCTAATAGTTAACAGCATAAAATCTTAAGCAAGATTCTTTGGGTTCATAAACCTACTTTATACTTCATTTGAAGTCCTCTGAGAGAGGAGCCAGGACCAGAGAACATCCTCCCTGTGCCTGCACAGAGGCCCACACAATTCTCTCTCAGTAGAATTTTCTTAATGCTAATACTCTATAATACAATAGGCCTCCTTTTCTTATATGAATGGGGGTTTGCAGGGCAGTTATTCTACCCCTCTTCAACAACACATTAGAGATAAAGATGGATACATTCAGGTGTGGGAATAAGCATGTTCAAGCATGCAAACGACTTGGAGATTCAGGATTTTGAACTAAATGCTATTGTTAGATCATAATTTGGTTGGAATTCTTGTTAGGTGGTGAGCAGATAATATAGGTGAGAATAAGACTGGAATGGACAACTGGTGATCAAGGAAGTGGACTGTAGCAAAAAATGATCACTGTTCACCAAATAGCTTCCTGCTTCTTTGAAATAGTCATCCAAATTCTATTTCCCACCTTGCTATACAGTTAGGCGTAGCCATGGATTGTAAGTATAGGCAGAAGAATGTAAGAAGCAGTGACACACAATATAGTTCCTCTTTCTCTTAAAAGTCTTACACCCATAATGTTCCATCTTATTTTCCCTTCCATTGTCACAGGACTTTAGAAGTCACATTGCTAAGGTATTAGAGTTGTAAACTCTAAAACCACCTTTTAAAACAGAGCTTTCTGAATAGATTATATGTAACTGAGAAATACATATGCTGTTTGGATTATTTTTTTAGTTACCTTCATGAATACATTTACTTGGAAAATAAACAACATAAAAAAACCTTAAATATCACATAATTGCTAAATTATGCATTATATAGTATAGAACCATAAATGTACCTTAAACCCTATTTTCTTCACAGTATTTTAACCTTGTGTCATTTTATTTTAATGTGATAACTATGCTACTTTTAAAAAATTAATATATCAGGGATCTTTTGTATTAACTTTTCCATGAATTCTCATAGTAACTACAGTTCAAAAGCAAAGCAAATATAAATAATGTAAATGTTACGTCTTTTTTTCTCTAAGAGTTCGAGCTATAAGTCGATTACTTTTTGAAAGCTCTGGTTCTATCTCCATCCACAATCTAAGCTATAAGCTGATTGTAGGAAATGAATTTTAACAACACCATCCAAAATGCACTTATCTTTAACCATGAAGGAGGAGATTACATGACCATTTGCTTTTAGTTATGCTAGATAAAGTAACCCTGTAGAGTTAATTCTAATACAGTATCTTGGGTATATTTAAGAATTAACCAAGGGGTTGGCATTGAGTGTACAAAAATGTAGCTCTAGCACTAGTGCTAAGTGTTTTACTTGACTGTAGCACTTACAGTGCAGGAGAACCCTCACAGATACCATGACGTGGATGTATAAAGTCAGGGATGTCCTGGTTATGAGAGGTTCAGTCACCTGCCTGATGCTCAAACACTCAGAGTTAGAGTCAAGATCTGAACTCAGGCAGTTGCTACATGGTTCAAATCTGTGAGCTGATGGTGGCTTTAACTATGAGTTCAGGAGACAAAAGGCAGCATTGCTTTTATTTTCACAAAGAAAGACACTTAGAGTAGGTTTTAGTCATTTTTACAAAATGAAGCATTATCAATTTATTTGTTAGTAACATATATTTGCCCACTAACAAAAATAATGCTTAAGGCATAATTGCAAGAAAAGAAATTTTGATATGAAGTTAAAGTATCAGTAGCTAGTGCCTATTCTCTCTACTACATTAGTAGACATGTTTCACTAATATCAGAGGCCAAGAGCATGAGCAGGAGACAATGAAAAACACACTGGAAGCACTAAGATAAATGAGTCAATGTTGTAACTAGAAAGTCTCAAAAAAGGAATTTCAATCTTCCTAGACCTAGATCTCCGAAGTCTACTCAGCCACAGTGTGATACACAAAAAAGTGTGGTGGTCAGCATCATGACACAAACAGACAGACAGACTTCTAGTCTCCCACTTCCTTAGTTATTTTTAAAATGGTAAAAGACAGGAAGGTCAACATTTTGGAGATGGGAAGGTCATCCAGAGATGGGAGAGGGAAAAGGGAAATAAAAAAGAATTATAATGAGCTATATATGCATACCAACTTCCTATTCAACATGCATTGCAAACATATACTAATAAAAAATTCATTAAATAAATAAACAAAAATAGTAAAAGATCTGGTGTGCTACTGCAAGCAAGGAGCTAGATGTATGCTTTTTTGCTCCACTTGGTGGCTGACATCTATACACTTAAGCAAGCAATTAACCTATTTGGATTTGGATGATAAATTTAAATGCTGAATATTTTTTAGAGAAATATCTGAACATGAACAGCAGAAGTCTCTTCTGCCTGTGGATGCTTCTCCTTTGATTATGGTACTGCAAGAACCTGGACAGCCTTGCTTATGTCCCCTCATAGCACCTATCCCCAAGACCCATCAGTTTTGTTGCAGACCCAATGTTTTTGGAAAATCTTGAACAAGGTTACTTAGATATTTCAAAAGAGAAAATGCATCTCTGCACTCCAACATTTTTGGCATTTTAGGAAACAACAAAAGAGTCACCATTCTGAGATAGTTAGCTTGCAGTCTGACAGGAACTGCATAGAGCTTGAAAATCTGATGAGGATCTTGAATCATGGTATGACTGTTTCAACTTTTTCTTGTCCTTCTCCTTTTCTATATCCTTACTCCTCTTCTTCCTGGAATCTTTTGCATCTACTTTGTCTAACATATTTAAAAAACACATTAAAAAATCTTTAGTCTAGCAAACCACAAACTGTGCTGCTTGTGTTGAAAAAAAATTATAGTACTATTTAAATATAAAACTATACCCATGGCCCTAGGCCTGCAGAGCCCTGCACCACCCACCCACCCATCCGCCCCCAGCTGCCACCAGTCCCAGTCTCACTATGTAGTTCAAGCTGGCCTTGAACTCATTACATAGCCCAGGCTGTCCTCGAACTCTTGACAGTCCTCTTGACGCAGCCTCTGGAATTATAGCTGATACCTGATAAAGCAAGTCTCTTTTGGAGAACAAGATAGCAGAACAGTAAGCAGCAGAGTAAATAGCCTCCCTGAGAGATACCATCCAGATGCCAGAATATAGCAACATGGGGAAGACAAGAAGGAGGTGGGTCCTCTGGACCCAGGAAGAATCTAGTGAGAATTGAAGCCCACGGAAAGAGTAAAAAGAAACATTTAAACAAAGAAGCTGGTATCTGGTGGCACTTCTGCCCAGAGCCAGAATCACTGTGTGAGAGGACCTGCTGGAACCTGGAGACGCATGATCAAGATGCTGCAGTGGCAGTGGCAATCCCGGAGGCCTCTCCCAAGAGGGGCAGCATTGGAGGAGAGTGGCAGTGGACAGGGGGAGCAGGCCTAGAGAACTGAGCTGGCTGACGGTGAGTGTGCAGAGGTCTTCACCCTCACAAGAGAGAAAGAGATTGACTGGGAGACAACTTGGAGTTGGGCTGGGGACTCCTAGCTGGGCGCAGACCCGTGGAGGTTGCTCAGGCTGAGCCCTGCCCCTGCACACATTCTGGGGGCCACCTTGGAGGGTCCCTGGGGGTGACCAGCTCGGTCTGAAAACAGTGGCTCCACGTGTGCTCCAGGGGTGGTGGTGGAGAGTCTGTGGGTGACCAACCCACCAACCCAGGTTCTTGGGTGGTGGCCCCGCCCCTACGCACACTGTACCAGCCATCAGGAGCCAAGGCAGGCTGGGGAAAGGCAGCGGATAGAGCTATAACAGCGCTCCCAGTGGCAACCATCAGATATCCATAATCAGCACTGGCTAGAAGAACCAGTCTCACTTCAGAGAAATTACAGCCGAGGAGTGCCTGGGTCCCCAGTACCCATTTGCCCAGAAGAACCCAGGAATATGTCAAGACAAAGACACAAAAGGCAGTCTCTGGCCTCCAATCCAAACAGAGCAAGTCCAGGAGATGCAAACACAGAAGAGATCGGGAGCCCCACAACTGAAGTTTCTGAGGTGATGGCAACTGAAGTAAACAAACAATTTCAAGAGGCTATAAAAGAAATTAGAACAGAAATACTAACTCAACTAAAAGAAGAAATGAAAAACATAATAAAAGAACTGCTAGGCAGCTCTAAAGGAGACATAGATGAAAAAATGGAGCATAGGAAAATGAGGAAACTTTGAATGAACAATACAAAAAAGATTTAGAATACGTGAAACATTCAAAGAGATAACCAGGAAATCAAAAACTCCAATGAAAGTTGGCAAAACCACTTGAAAGAAACTAAAAATAGGTTTTCAAACCTTGAGGACAGGTTTGTAGCTTGTGATCATGAAAGGGAAGATCTCTTAAAAATAACAAGGAACCTGGAAGTAAAAATACAATGGCTGCAAGACAACCCAAAGAAACATAACTTAAGAATAAAAGGTGTGAGTGAAAAAGCAGGGGTCAGTACAAATGAAATTAAAAGCCTATTTACAGAAATAATTTTAGAAAACTGTCCAAGCATGGGAAAAGGAAGTGACTTTCAGATAAGTGGAGCATATAGAACTCCAGCTAACCATAACCAAAATAAATCTACACCCAGGCATATAATAATCAACACAAGAACAGATTAAAAGCTGTTAGAGAAAAGAAACAGATCACCTACAAAGGAAAACCCATCAGAATCACAACAGACTTCTCAACACAAACCTTCAGGTCAAGAAGAGCTTGGAGTGAAGTATTTCAAGCCCTGAAAGAAAACAACTTCCAACCCAGATTGATGTACCTTCAAAACTATCTTTCAAAATTAACAGAGAAACAAGATACTTACACTACAAAGAACAACTGAAGGAATTTATGACAACCAAGCCAACCCTACAAGGAATACTGAAGGACATTTTAGAGAGAGATAAAAAAAAAAAAAAGACCACAGCTCCAGAAACAGTGGCAGAGGGATATTGCCGAGTGGGGCAGACAATTGAGTAGAGAGGAAAAGTGGGCAGCCAACTACAGGAGAGTGGCATGGTAGAGACGAGGCAGTGCATGTTGGCCTTAACCATTAACAAAGATGGCCTCAATCCACCAATGGAAAGAAACACAGGCAGAGTGGATCAGGAGACAGGCTCCACCAATATGCTTTAGACAAGAAACACATTAAACTCAAAAGGAGGTTCATAGACCAAAAGTCAAAGGAGAGAGAACAATGCTGTATGTGACAGGGAACCAGAAAGAAGTGGGGGTAGCTTGCCCATTAGCTACACAGTGGACAAAAAAGATATGGCACTTTTATCCAATGGAAAGCTACTCAGCTATAAAGAAAGATTACCTCAAGCCTCTTGTAAGTAAATGGATACAACTTAAGATCATGTTCATGTATGAAACAACCCAGAGCCACATGGGTGAGCATCACATTATCTCCCTAGTACAAAAAAACCTAAAGGAGTTAGCAGGATTCAAAATACAAAATACATATTGTAAAAATGAAAGGGGAGAAAATGTCTAAAAAGGGCAGGCAGTGGCCATTGTTAATCTATCATCAGGATTTGAGTCCTATATTGTATTCATTGAGCTGTTTAGTTTGGTCTTATTCTTATTTCTTATTATGTTTTATGGCATAGACAACTATTTCAAAGATAACAAAACACATATGGTAGCCTTATTGATATCTGAACACCTTGTTTTGAAACCCTATATTGCTTTCATTGTTTTGTTTTGAGTGATTTTATCCTATTTTGGTTTGTTTGATTGTATTATGACTGATGATGTAGGCAACTGCTTAGAAGATAATATGAGGCATTATAGTAATCAGTGTTGTTTTACTATGTATTGCTTCCTTTGTTTTTCATTGGTTTTATCCTGTACTATTGTGTTTGATTGTATTGTGCTTCATGGTATGGGCAGTTATTTTGAAGATAATAGGAGGTATTATAAGGGGAAAGAAGGAAACAAGGAAGGGAAAAGGAAAAAGACATAAATCTGTACATAGGTATACATAAGAGTTAAAATGACTATACTACTAAATGCATTAGTTATTGAGAAAGAACAGTTAATACTCATATAATTAGATCAATTTTACATTTCTATATCTGTTAATCGAAACAACCCCTTTGAAGGTAATGACATGCAATATTACAACCACTGTCAAATTCCAATCATCTCACTTTGTAAACCTATAATGTTATTGTATTGGATTTGCTGTTGTTGTTTGTTTGTCTCTTTTACTTTTTGTTTTTCTTTTCTGTGTCCATTTTCTCTTAAAAAAACTATACCCATGATTTTCCCCATAATTTCCTCCAATTAGAAAGGTTGCAAGCCAGGCGTGGTGGCGCATGCCTTTAATTCCAGCACTCGGGAGGCTGAGGTAGGAGGAGCATTGTGACTTCGAGACCGGCTTGGGCTACAACGCGAGTGCAAGGCCAACCTGAGCTACACAGTGCAACCCTGCCTCAAAAAACCAAGGCTGGGAGTTTGGCTTAGCAGCTTATGTGCCTGTCAGGCAGGTGCAAAGTTGTGAGTTCAACCCCCGGTGCCGCAAAAAAAAAAAAAAAAAAAAAGATTGCAACTAAGCCAGAAAAAATGTGAAATTTGTTGTTTATTATAACATGTATGCAACTTTACTTCTACATAATACTAAATATTCTACATAATATTAAACATTATTCCACACAATGTTATGTTCCATAGAGATCATTATCTGACTATTTTTATACAAATTATAATGACAAGCTAATTTTCTCATTTTAAAAATAAAATAAAACACAACCAAGCATGTGCAGAGAATGGGGTCTTAAACATGAAACTTTCTCAGTTCTTCCATTTGGGGCCTCATCTCAAGGATGTTTAGTGTCACTAAATTATTTTTTTCTGGAGTTGGAATACAAACAGCACACACAAACAAATCTTCTTTTGCTAGCATGGCTTGTGTAAAAAAACCACTGTACCCAGAACTATGCTGCCACGAGTCTTTATTTACAAACAGATTTCTATGACACAACTCTTCCTTTTATGTGAAAAATAACCCATTATCTCAAACTTTTTATTTTCTGGTATTCAGAAATTTTATATTTTGCCCATTTCATCCTCTGCATCATCTTCTAAATTTATATTTATGTTAGTCTCATTGCTTATATTTAAAAAATTTAATAAAATATAAATCTGTGATATTAACTACTGATAATGTTCCTTAGCACCAAAAGTAAACTTGCTTCATGCTTTAGCTTTTATAAACCTAGCACCTACAAGTTCAAATACAAAATGAGACATTTAACTGGAAAATTTAAATAAAATGTACTGTCAAAATTTTATTTTGTGGGTGCAAGTCAAAGCCCTGCACAGTGAACTCCATCCAGGTGTGCAAGGTTGGCACCCCTCTTGGAACCTGGTAGGGACCCACTCAACATGCCCAATCAGCTGGGGACCTTAGGGTAGGTCCTTTGGGGCCTGGCTACACCCTTCCCAGTGACCCCAAGTGGCTGGGGAACTCCCCACATTCAGTGGTGCGAGCTGAAGCCCTGCGCAGCGAACTCCAACCAGGCGTGCAAGTTCGGCAACCCCCTCAGAACATGGTAGGAACTGCCCAATGTGCCAAATCATCCTGGGACCTTCAGATAGGTCATTTAGGGACTGATTGGGCCTTGTCCAGTGACTCTGAGTGGCCAGGGAACCATCTGTGCTCAGTGGTGGGTTTCAAAAGCTTACACAGTAAGCCCCATCCAGCCATGCAAACTCAGCACCTCACTTGCAACCTGGTAGGGCCACACACAGCAACCCCAAGCAGCTGGGAAGTTTTGGAGTGCTCTACAGCCTGAGCTGAAGGCCGGCACAGTGTACTCCATCTGGCTGTTAAGCCTTGGAAGGTCACTCAGAACCAGGTAGAGTCCTGCCCAGCAATCTCAAAAAGCTGCGGAGCTTGGGAGGACCACATGGGTGTGCTAAAGGCCCACCCAGCACACTCCCAACATTTGAGGAGCCATTGAGTGCCACTAGTGATCTGGTAAGGCCTGACCAATGACCCCCACTCAACTGGGGAAACTCCCTGCAGTAGAGACAGATATCCTCAACCCAGGAAGCATCTGAAACATTGCATTCAGCTTTTCCAGAGGAATACAGGAAAATGACAAAATGCAAGAACAAAATGTAATCTCAACCCTCTAGCCCACACCAAACAAGCCTAGGAGACATGGACACAGAAGGAAATGTAAGTCATATACCTGAAACTTATCAAATGATAGCAGCTGAAGTAAAGAAACAGGTCCATGAAGCTGTGGAGGAAGTCAGTTCAGAAATAATCCAAGTAAAAGAAGAAATCATAAACATGATAAAAGAAATGCTGAACACATCTAAAGAAGACACAGTTAAAAAATTGAGGAGCACTGCAAAAAGATAGACACCCTGAATGAACAATATAAGAAAGAAACAGAATGCATGAAACAGATGCACAGAGATATCCAAGAAATCAAAATCTCCATCGAAAGCTGACAGAACCACCTCAATGAATGTGAAAATAGACTTTCAGACCTCGAAGACAAGATTGCAATTATTGGACAGGAAAGGAAAGATCTTTTAAAAATAACAAGGAGTCAGGAAGTAACAATTCAAGAGTTGTAAGATGATGCAAGGAAAAACAATATAAGATTGGTATGTGTGAACAAAATATAAGGTGACAGCACAAATAATATTAAAAGACTACTAACAAAAAAATAGCCAAAAATTTCTCAAACATGGGAAAGGAAACTGACATACAGGTAAGTGAAGCATATAGGACTCCAATTAGCCATAGCCAAAATAAATCTATACCCAGACATATAATAATCAATATCCCAGAAATTCAACATAAGAACAGAATATTAAAAACTGTTAGAGAAAATAGACAGATCCCCTATAGGGGAAAGCCCATCAGACTCACAGCAGACTTCTCAACACAAAAAATGAAATCAAGAAGAGCATGGAGTGAAGTATTTCAAATCCTAAAGGAAAATGACTTCTAACCTAGATTGATGTACCCTGCAAAACTGTCCTTCAAAATTGATGGAGAAATAAGATACTTCCATGACAAATAACAGCTAAAGAACTTCATGACCACCCAACCAACCCTGCAAAGAATACTGAAAGATATTCTAGATAGGCATAAAAATAACTACGACTTCAGGAACACCAACAGAAAAAACCGCTAGGCAAAATAAACAATTAAACAGAGGGAAAAGATAAAGAAACAACAGCAGAAACATAACATGACAAAAATAATCCACTATATATCAGTTATAACTATTAATGTAGCTGAGGTAGGAGGAGCGTTGTGAGTTCAAGGCCAGCTTGGGCTACAACTCGAGCACAAGGCCGGCCTGAGCTACACAGTGCGACCCTGCCTCAAAAAACCAGGGCTGGGAGTTTGGCTCAGCGGCTTACGTGCCTGTCAGGCAGGCACGAGGTTGTGAGTTTAATCCTTGTGCCGAAAAAAAAAAAAAAGAAAAAGAAACCTATTAATGTAAATGGTCTCAATTCATCAGTTAAAAGAAATAGATTGGCTGAATGGATTAAGAACTAGCATCCAACCATATGCTGTATACAAGAAATCCATCTAACCCAAAAGGAAATTCATAGACTGAAAGTCAAAGGATGGAAAACAATACTCCATGCAGCAGGAACCAAAAAAAAAAAAAAAAAAAAAAAAAAAAAAAAAAAAAAAAAAAAAAAAAAAAAAAAAAAAAAAAAAAAAAAGGAGGGGTAGCTATTCTGTTTGCAGACAATGTGAACTTCAAACCAACAATGATCAAAACAGATGAAGGTCACTACATACTATTTAGGGGAAAACTTCATCAGGAAGAGATAACAATCTTAAATATATATGTACCAAATATGGGAGCACCCAGCTATGTAAAACAAATATTAATAAAAATGAAAAGTCAACTAAGCAATAACACAAATATAATGGGAGACCTTAATACCCAATTAACACAAAGAGACAGATCAGCTAGACAGAAAATAAGCAAATAAATAGCAGAACTGAATCAAACTTGTGAACAAATGGACTTCATAGACATATACAGAGCATTCCAAGGAACAACATCAGAATATACATTCTTCTCAGCTGCACATGGTACATTCTCTAAAATAGACCATATACTAGCCCATAGAACATGCTTAAATAAATGCGAAAGAAGTGAAATTATTCCATGTGTGTTATCTGACCATGGCACCATGAAACCAGAAATTAATGACGAAAGAAACTGCAAAAACTCTATAAACACATGGAAATTAAATAATATACTCCTGAACAATCAAAGAGTCACAAAAGAAATTAAAGAAGAAATTAAACAATACCTACAAGAAAATGAAAATACAAATACAACTTACTAGAACCTGTGGGATGCAATGAAAACAGTTCTCAGAAGAAAATTTACTGCGGTGAATTCCCACATCAGGAGGACAGAATGAACACACATAAATAACCTGATGTTACACCTCAAACTTCTAGAAAAAGAAGAGCAAGTCAAGCCCAAAGACCAAAGAAGGGAGGAAATTATAAAGATCAGGGCAGAAATTAACACAATAGAGACTAAGAAAGCAATGCAAAGGATTAATGAATCAAAGAGTTGGTTCTTTGAAGGAAAAAATAAAATTGGTAAGTCCCTAGCCAACCTAATTTAAAAAGGGAAAGAAAGACCTCAAATACACGCAATAAGGAATGAAAAGGGTGAAATCACTACAGACCCTGAGTAAATACAGAAGATCATCAATACCTACTTTGAAAACCTTTACTCTCATAGGTTTGATAATACAGAAGGAATGAACAGATTCCTACAAACATATGAATTACCAAAGCTGGATCAAGAAGATGCAAAACTTCCGAATCTTAATTAATAAAATAACCGAATCTCAATTAATAAAATTTAAAATGTAATTAAAACCTTACCAACAAAGAAAAGCCCAGGTCCTGATGGATTCACCACTGAATTCTATAAGAAATTCAAAGAAGACTTAATGCCAACACTCCTCAAGCTCATCAGTGAAATTGAGAGGGAAGAAATGCTCCCTAACTCATTCCCAGAAGCAAGTATTACCCTCATACCAAAACCAGAGAAAGACCCAACCAAAAAAGAGAACTACAGGCCAATCTCCCTAATGAGCAATGTTGCAAAACCTCAATAAAATACAGGCAAACAGAATGTAGCAAGTCATCAAGAAGATTACACACCACGACCAAGTGGGATTCATCCCAGGAATGCAGGGATGGTACAACATACACAAATCAGTAAAAGTAGTACGCCATATCAATAGAGTCAAAGATAAAGATCACGTGATCAATTCAATAGATGCAGAAAAAGCTTTTGATGAAGCCCAGCATTCATTCATGATAAGAACCCTATGGAAAGTTGAAATAAATGGTCTTTATCTCAATCTGATAAAAGTCATCCATGACAAACCAATAGCCAGCATAACATTAAATGGTCAAAAACTGAAAGCTCTTACTCTAAAATCAGGAACAAGACAAGGATGTCCATTATCACCACTCCTATTCAATATAGTGTTAGAAATATTAGCCAGAGCAATTAGACAAGAGAGAGAAATAAAAGCAATAAGGATAGGAAAAGAAGAAGTTGAATTATCATCACTTGCAGATGACTTGATACTCTTCATAGAAGACCCACAAAAATCCATTGAAAGATGGATTAACCAAATTCAGTAATGTAGCTGAATACAAAGTCAACAATCAAAAATCAATAGTATTCTTGTACACAAACAACAAACTCACTGAGACAAATAAAAGAAGCCACACCATTCACAATAGCATCCAAAAAAATAAAATACTTAGGAATCAATCTAATAAAGGAAGTAAACGATCTATTCATTGAAAATTTCAATATTGTGAAAAAAGAAATCAATGAGGATATCAGAAAATGGAAAGACATTCTTTGTTCATGGATAGGAAGAACAAGCATTGTGAACATGGCCATTCTTCCAAAATCATTATACAGATTTAATGCAATTCCAATCAAAATACCATTAGCCTGCCCCACAGATCTAGAGAAATCATTCCTAAAATTCATCTGGAACCAGAACAGACCTAGAATAGCAAAGGCAATTCTGGGCAACAAAGGCAAGGCAGGAGGCATCAGAATCCCTGACTTAATGTTATACTATAAAGCTACTGTGATAAAATCAGCATGGTACTGGAATAAAAACAGATCTGAAGACCAATGGAATAGATTAGAAGGTACAACAACAACCACAAACACACTTAGCCATCTTATCTTTGTCAAAGGGGCCAAACATGTTCACTAGAAGAAAGATAGCCTCTTTAATAAGTGGTACTGGAAAAACTGGCTTTCCATATGCCAAAAACTGAGACTAGACTCATGCCTATAAACATGCACTAAACTAAAGTCAAAATGGATCAAAGCTCTAAATATTAAAACAGAAACACTAAATCTGCTGGAAGACAAAGTAGGTAGAAATCTTGAAGATATAGGGGTAGGCAGAGAATTCATGAACAAAAATCAAACTGCACAGGAAATACTTCCCAGAATCAGTAACTGGGATCTCATCTTATTAAAAAGATTTTGCATGTCAAGGAAAATCTCCAACAGAGTGAAAAGAAAACCCACAAATTGGGAAAAAATCTTAGTCAACTGTCCCTCAGACAAAGGATTTCTATCTAGAATGTATAAAGAATTAAAGAAATTCAAACCCCCAAAATTCAAAGACCCAATCCAAAAATGGGCATCTGAGATGAGTACACACTTCTCAGCTGAAGAAATACAAATAACAAATAAATACATGAAAAAATGTTCAGCATCATTGGTCATTAGAGAAATGCAAATTAAAACAACACTGAGATTCCATCTCACTCCAGAAAGAATGGCCAGGATCAAGAAAAACACCCATAAAAAATACTAAAGAGGCTGTGGGAAAAAAGGAACCCTCCTGCACTGTTGGTGGGAGTGTAGACTGGTGCAACCACTGTGGAAATCAGTCTGGAGATTCCTCAAAAAGATGAGATTAAAAGTCCTATTTGACCCAGCTATTCCACTTCTGGGCATATTCCCAGTAGAATTGAAAACATCACACCACAATGATATATGTGCGCCCATGTTTATAACAGCACAATTTGTAATAGCCAAATCTTGGAAACAACCTAAATGCCCATCACCTGAAGAAGGGACAAAAAAGATGTGGTACTTTTATACAATGCACTACTACTCAGCTATAAAGAAGAATCACATTGAGGTTTTCTATAGGTAAATGTATGCAACTTGAGATCATACTCGTAAGTGAAATAAATCAAACTCAATGTGTAAATACCATATTCTCCCTAGTGTAAGAAACTGAAAGAGTAAATAAGATGCAAAATCTTCAGTAAATATTGTTGAAGGATATCAAACTGCCCAAAAGGGAAAAATAAATCAGATAGGGAAAAGGAGAAAAGAAGGAAGAGAAAAGAGAAAAGATGTAAATTTGTATATACACACTTAAGATAACTAAGAGGATTGCATTACTAATTCTGTTAGTTCTTGGACCAAAACAGTTAACATTCATAGGATTAGATGAATTTTGCAAGTCTATATCTGGTAATCTGAGTAACTCTTTTGAAGAAATCTATGCAAAATAACAACCTTAGTTATGTTCCTACCTCCTTGTTTTGCAAGGCTGTATTGTTATTGTTTTGGGCTCTTTGTTATTGTTATTTATTAGTCTCTTTTTTTCTTTCTTTTTTTTTTTTTTTTGTAATTTGTGACATTTTGCTTTGTCTTTCCCTCTAATACAGAAAGGATAGATGTACATGTATAGGCTTACACAAGCCTAGAACTTCTCCTAAAGAGATCACAAGAATTGATTTTATTACGAGTGATAGTATGAGCAGCTACTTTGAAGAAAATGAGACATTATGGTAGCCATTGCTGATTTCCTATCATCTTGTTGTAAAGTCCAGTAATGCTTACAGCCTTTGTTTTGATTGTTCTTAGTCTGTTCTGTATTATTTGATTTCAGTATGTGTGAAACTGTGCACAGCTATTTTGAAGAGAACCAGAGACATTATGGTAGCCATTGTTGATCATCCTGTTTTCGGATTTTGAAGGCCTGTAATGCTTTCATTCTTTTGTTTTTATTGGCTTTATACTATTTTGCTTTGTTTGAATTCATTGTGTGTGAGGATATGTACAACTACTTCAAAGAAAACAAGAGACATTATGGTAGCCACTGTTGATTTCCTGTTCCCTTGTTTTGAAATCCTGTGTTGCTTTCATTGTTTTGTTCTAATCTGCTTTCTTCTGTTCTGTTTTGTTTTTGTTTTTTTCTCTTTAAAATAAAATTTAAAAATTTATTTTGTGGATTTTAAAATAAATATTACCTTAATGAAATTGACTTGGGGTAGCAATATGTGAGTACATTTATAATGTTTAAATTGAAGTTTAATAATCTTCAAACTCATTTAGAATTTCTGATTTAGAAACAATATTCTATTTACTAAAAATTATAAAGAAGGGCCGGGAGTTTGGCTCAGTGGCTTAAGCACCTGCCTGGCAGGTGCAAGGTTGTGAGTTCAATCCCTGGTGCCACAAAAGAAAAATAAATAAATAAAAAATAAAAATAAAAATAATAAAGAGAAAAATACTGGCCAGTCTCATGGCCCTTAACATTCAGTAGTTGGATACTGTCAAGAAAAAAGGAATCACAGGTATTGATACCATGCATGAAGAAAATGGTGCAATAGTAGATGAGATGTGTCATCACTTGCGAAGGGAGTAATTCAGTTTGGAAGGTCAAGAAGGCCTGTCTGAAGAGCCAATATTCAAGCTAGTTGAGACTCAAATGCCATGATATAGGCAACAAATGTAATATCTAATGGGGGATCATTCCACGCAAAGCAGGAAAAGAGCAGCCCATGTAAATATTCTGCAGCACAATGACAATGAATCGTGTTTATTTTATGCTTGAGAAAAAACAGGAAGAATGGGGGAAGGGCTGTGTGTGCTTGCAAAGTTGTAGATGAGGTCAGGGATGAAGTCAGAAATTATGTAAGAATCATACCTTGCAGATCTATAAGGACTGGGGTAAAAATTCTAATACTTCATTCAACTGTAATTGTTAACTGCTGAAAAGTTTAAAGCAAGGAAAGTGATAAGATTTGATTTATATTTCTGAAAATTTTTCTGATTACTATGCAAAAAGTAACTAGAGTAGCATAAAAGAAACCCAGCAGAACAATAATAAATCTCATGTATTACATGTGAGCAGTGATGGTGAACTGAATTATGAGAGTAATAATCGAGATGGAGGGAAACAAACAGGCGAAGTGGAGGAGGCACTGTTGATGTAGCTCAGTGAGGGATGGCATGTGAGAGGGGAGGAAAATGAGCAATCAAGGATACTCCCAGCTTTTTCTTTACCTGACTAACAAGAAAAATGGCAGTGCACTGTGCTGAGATGAGGCCTGCTGAAAAAGGTACAGGTTTGGGCAACTGAGAATGAAATGTTTCTTTCTGGATAGTTTGGTTTTGAATTATGTTTTTGGCACCTACATAGTTATATAACTTAAGAAGTTGAGTGTAGTTGAATCCTGATTTTCAGGAAATCGTGATCAGGCATGGAGATACCAACTTTGAAGTCAGGGAGAAAACTTGCTATTTAAAGTCACTATTGTGAAAGTGAAAGGGGGAAAAACTGCTCAGAAAGAAAAAATAACAAGGATGAGGGAAAGGAGGAAAGAAAGAAGGGAAAAGTATATATATATATATATATATATATATATATATATGATAGATAATTATGCTACTAAACTGTTAATAAAAAAACAATTTGTGCTTTCATTGTCTGATCATTTTTTATGCTGCTATCTTGTAATCTGGGTAACTACCTTGAAGATAACAATATACAATATATTAACCATTGCTGATCTCCTATTATTATGTTTTGAAATTCTGTATCATCATTTGTCTACATTTTAAAATCTTTTTAAAAAGTCATGAGACAGGATTGCTGTTAACACACCAACATTGAGTGATTGTGTGGTGGTTGAGAAACTGTGTAAGAAAGCTGGAAAAAGCACCAAGTAAAATAAAGGAAAACCAGGAGAGGGTGCTACTATGGAAGTCAAATAAATCAAATCTTGCATAAGAAGTTGTTCAAGGGAGTCAAATATGGGATGATAAGTATATGGGGCAAAGGAATGAATCACTGGATTCTACAAGATTAAGGTTTTGTTGCCTGTAAGGAAAGCCCTTTCAGTGGTGGTGTGGAGAAGGAAAGACAAAGAGTCAGATGAAAAGATATTGTGAGGAAAAGACCACTCATTCATTCAGACTTTCTTTGAGGAAAATAAGTGGGATGAACCGGTGGTTTGAAATTAATAATTTATTTCCTTGTACATCTATAAATTACTCAGGTGCTTGAATTCCCTCCAGTTCATTATTGGCTCCCCAGAACCTAGCAGAAAGTGAGACTTCAGAATTCTTAGTTTTGCATTTAATCTCACAAATTCTGCAACCTGAATACTGCAACCTTAACTGAAGTGTAAGAGGTTTTACATTTTATGTGGTAACATAATTGGGCAACTATAGAATCTGAATTCAATCAGATACTTATGAAACCAAAATGTATATTTTTTGTTTTTCCTATCTGCAATATAAAAAAGTTATGCAATGAAGAAGACATATTTGAAGGTCACCACAGACTTAGATGATATAGCTTCTCAGATACTTCGGCTTAAAGATGAGTGGCAGAGTGCTGGATTCACAGAATCATGGAAGCTTGCTTTTGAAACTGTAAGATTCCTAGCATCCACTCTGCCATGTCATTAACTATGCTTCTGTATTTATATGGGCAATGAGAAAAGACTCCTTCTTAATTTTCCAAGGTAAAGCTTTAGTGCTTGTAGGCAAACATAAGTGACAAAATCAAAAATAGTAAAGAGACCAGGTATATCCCTTTGGTGCTCATATGGGGGAGTGTAAGGAAAAGAATTGCTTGCTGGAATAGCCACAAAACATGGCTTTGATTTTCACATAAAAAAATGTGATAGTTAGCACAAGTTTGCAGTGTTAGTATCCTAATTTTTTTTGAACTTCGTAAAGTCACAGATAGGACCAACCAAGTTTTTCCTACATTCTCGTTCTTCTTGATAACAGAAACATCCTACTCCTGAACATGCCACGGGTCTTTGCTCATAACTGTTCTCCTGCCCTCCATGGCATCTTTTTCTTTTGCATTAAATAAAATCCAGCCAAGGTTAAGGTTCAGATCAAGTAGCTTCTAGTCCATGAAGCCTTATCTGACCCCTCCCAGAAGCTGTGACAAATGTTGATAACTTCCACTTTATAATTAAAATGTTTTGACAATTATTTATTGTTTATGATGCCTTTAAATTAAGTATGTATATACATGACTTAACATTTAATTTTTATGGTATAATTGTAATTTTGAATTATGTGACTATTGTGACAGAATAGTCATATGAAAAGTTCAACGAATTATGACATAGTAAACCACTGTGTATGTGTATTTTTTTCTTTTTTTTTTTTTTCTTTTATTTTCTCCTTGTATTGAGAAGAAATTTGATTGGGTCAGTTTCACTTATGATTCTTTATATTTTTCCTTGTTTCCAAAGTTTGATGAAAAAAGAATTAAGATGTATGTGCACCAACTCCCCAAGATGAATGTGATCTTTCTGTACTGCAAACATGTACTAATAAAAATTTGTAGAAGTTTTTTATTAATCATAATACATATTTCCAGATAATACTAAACAACCTAATGAGACTCACTAGAGATGGGAAAGAAATTTTCACTAATTTTATCTCAATAATACACGAGCTATTTTTCCTAACTAGCTACATTTCCTTTCATGTGTTCTCTCTCCAGCACAACCATACAAAACACATCATGTTAGTCCCTGCTCTTTGGATGCGGCAAGTGTGGCCCTGAGGAGTTATAATACTTACAAAATTCGAGCCAGGCGTGGTGGCACACACCTTTAATCCCAGCACTCCGGGGGCTGAGGTAGGTGGAGTGTTGTGAGTTCAAGGCCAGTTTGGGCTGCAACGTGAGCGCAAGGCTGGCCTGAGCTACATAGTGCGACCCTGCCTCAAAAAACTAGGGCTGGGAGTTTGGCTCAGTGGCTTAAGCGTCTGTGGTGCCGCGTAATTCCTGGTGCCGGGAAAAAAAAATAATAATACTTACAAAATTCTTATAGTTTCAATGTGAAAATGTAAAAAAATTAAGTCTAGTCATATAGTTCTGACTCCAAAGCTCACATTTTTTTCTTTATGACACATTCACAGACATTACATAAGCAAGTACAGTTCACACAAACAAAACATCCAAAATGTCTTAGTTTTAAATTATTAATTATTAAGTTGTTCTCCTTATAATTATAAAAGTAAGTGAACAACTTTCAATATTTCCATATGATTTTACTGAATTACTCTAGCAAGAGACAATACACATTTTTTAAATTATTAATTTCCTGGTTGTGAGTTATTCTGCTTTCTTGTTTCTTTACTGTCCTCTGCTAGACTTCTGATGGTCTCATGTTTCTGGTATCCATACTGAATACCGTCCAGGGAATATTAAGGAAAACTATAAACATTCTATTAGGACAAAGTTAACAGTTTAGAAAAGTCCATAGTTTTTAAATCCTATATTCTTTCCACTTGTATCATTAACATTATTACATTGTATCTCTTAGATATCACAAAAAAGGTTTTGCATGCAAAGACCTAAAAGGATGCTATCTTAGTCTTTCCCTAAGATAAAAATACATGATCAGCTCTCTGTCTGGAGAAGTGGTCATTTGAGGACGATAGAAATCTGGAAATATTTTCTTTACAAATATTTGTATTTGAACTAAGCAACATTTAGTTTATCTTGCTGAAAAGTTGGACTAATGACAGAATTCAATTTACCATGGCTTGTATCCAATTTCATGTAAACTTAACCGACTCTAGGAAGCTGTAGCTCTAGCTTTCTACCATCAGGGATTAGAGATGGTTCAGCTGGTAACTACACTTTAATCTTACACAATTCAGGACCCAAATTGATTGTATGTTCAGAGGTATCGCTGTAATACTTTTCTATGTACATTTACCAAATTGCTTTACAAATGATAATGGTAATATGATCCAGCTGAGTGTTTATAACCATTTTGTATTACATAAAGCTATTTGTGAAGTTTTAAGTAAGCATTTAATTAAATGATTTCTCTTTAATTCACTTACACAGAACTATTTTAAAAATAGATAGTGATCCTTATATACACAGAATATAATCTCACTTCTCTGAGCTTTAGTAACTGTATTTGAAATGATATATTTATAGTTGATAAGGTCATATGGATGGTAACAAGTTACTCTTTTCAGTATTATGTTATTAATTAGAAATACTATATTAAAGCACCTGATGTATAATAGACATTTTATTATGATTAATTATTCCTTGTGCAGATAAAAGTTAATTTTTCATTTCTGTATTGAACAAATAATAGGTATGAAAGCAAAATTGGAAACTTTATAAACACTTGATCATAGTAAACAATTACCACTGTTTTAAGATTTAAAATCAGATATTTAAGGATTAAATTGCTAATACATACACACACATATGTATATATTTTCAACCACATTATACATACGTGTTTGTGTGTGTGGGTATAGGAGGGAATATCAAGATATCTTCCCACAAAATATGAAGATTTGTTTCTTGAAAGCAATTAAGAAGCAGCAGACACAGGGAAGCTCTCTGCCTTCCCTCCATGTCCCTAAAGGCGGGACCTAGGTTTACAAAGACAAAAGATGCTATGCTTTAGATCTAGAATGGCCTCCAAAGACTCTGTGTTCAGAGGTGGGGCTTTTGGAAGGTGACTGGACCACAGGAAGGCAACATTCTCATCAGTGAGGCCTGGTGGGACAAATGGGTCAAAGGGGACATGACCTGGAAAGGTGCATCTCCTCCTCCTCCTCCCTCCCCTCTCTGCTGGCTGCCGTAGTTTCAGCATCTTTTCCTCTGCTAGGCCCCTCTGCCTTCCTTTTTATGCCTTGGAGCCTGCAAACACAGACTGAATTCATGAATCAAAATTAACTTCTCCTTTAAGTTGTTGCTTGAATTTGTGTTGGTACTGTGTCTTGGTTATGAGATAATAACTAGGATCAAAAGGTATCCTACCTCCCCCACTCTGTCTTCCACTAGAAAGAAGAGTTTGACAACTGAGAGCAACTGTGGACCCCGAGGGAGAAGGTGTTACCAGAGGAATCTACTTCAACAAACTTCACAAATTGGCCCTCCTTGACATTTATCTGCCTCTCCAAAAATTGCCACCTATAGACATTCAGTCTTTTCCTTTGTCTTGCCACATCTCTTAAAATATACTGTTCTTTAGTGAAGATCTGTATTATCTGGAATTCAGAGTCACCTCATTGGGAACTACTCATTACTCACATACAAGTGTCTACCACGTACACTTGAAATACACATGGTAATAAGCTTCTGTTTTCTCTTTTTAATATGTCTTTTGTTCTAGATGCCACTTTTAACACAGGAACTCTGTAGATTACTCTTTTTACTTAAGGAAACAAAATTTGTCCCTACTTTCTCAAAGAATATTTTTATGAAATTATGAATTATTATTCTCCCAAACATTCTGCAAACATGATTTGTCTTGAAATATTTTTAAAGATTAAGTATATATTATAGAAATCTTGGAAAGAAAGAAAAATAGGTAATAGTTAAATCTATTAACTACATGAGCACATGGATAATTGTGAACTTTCTCAATTTTCTCCTTTATCCCTCATGGATGCTAAAAGAGAAAAGGCATAATGCTATAACAATGCATTTGTCCTTTTCTTCAGAAAGAAACATACTGTAGTGGTCAAAAATTGCCTTGCTGATATATACAAATTGGTTGTTCTTTATGGATTATGAATTGTTGTGTGTTTATATACCACAGAGATAAAATATAACTGTTGATGTATTTTCCAGTCTAGTTTGAATTCTTCTTTGGATAATTTTATTTCTGAAGTCATTTTGTAAACCATATGGAAATAATGGTCTTTTAAATTCTACTGAGCTATAGCTTTAAGGAGGACAAAATGCTGCTCCAGTTATCTGGGTCACATATTTAATGTTTCTCTTCTCAGTACTTCAAGTTATGTCTGAGAATTAGGAAAATTGGAAGCATTATTATTTTCAAATAAACATAGTTGTCCCCTATGTACATTGTCAGTAGTATCCAGTGTCTTTAAAAGATCTGGGCTAAAGTTTTAGAAAAATCATTGGAATTAAGGTGTTGAAAGTTGGGTGAAACAAAATTTTCAATGAAAAATCAAAGGTTAGCAAGAGAAATTAGATGAAGAAGATTGCCTTAGGAGTGGTTGTTTTTGTTTTGTAGCTTTGGAAGGCAAACAGGAAGTTGAGCAAAAAGAGAATCCACACAAAGTGGAGTTGGCTCGTGTCTGGCATTTCCAAGTGTATTGC
Organism: Dasyprocta punctata; assembly: GCA_004363535.1. Classification (NCBI taxonomy): domain Eukaryota; kingdom Metazoa; phylum Chordata; class Mammalia; order Rodentia; family Dasyproctidae; genus Dasyprocta; species Dasyprocta punctata. Next base: position 28,185 of record RJWM01009232.1, read on the forward strand.
AGAAGTAGAGGGAGCTGAGTTGCAACAAGTCTCTGTTTTGGTTTGTTACATCATGTGAAAGTGTTCCGCGAATATGGAGTTGGTGTCTACGGCACTGCAGGGAGGGTATAAAATTGAGGCCTGACCAGTGGATGTGAGGCTTTTTCTACTAAACAATGATATAAAAATTGCCATGCATGTCCAGCTCAAGCACCTAATTTTTTTTTTTTTTGCATTGTAAATTGCATGGGTAAGACCAGGATGGGATGACAGCATGTCTGTAACACACAACAGACATGCCTAATGATATGCTGAGTGCATAAATGCTGCGTGTAAAGAAGACATAAGCAGGCTTTTTGCAAGCACACTGAAGCAAATGTGAACAAGGTTTATTATGAATGTATCAAATGTGACTAAAATTATCAAAAGCATGAAGAGCACATTGACTGCATTCTAAAAGCTTCAAGGTTTTTCATATTTTTATTATTATTATTACTGCAGCATATAAAGAACCTAAAATTTTAATTGGATCCCAATACTAATATTTTCTCTTTCAAAATAATTTCTTTCTCCTGTTAAACTGAGATAGCAAGAGAGCATTGGTATAGAATTTTTTGGAGTGTTTCTTTTCTTGAGGAAATTTTTTCACACATATGACTACTGCAAATCAGTGACTTTGACTTGGTGGTTTTATATTTGAGAATTTTTTTTAAAAGAAAGTTTTTTAAAATTTATTTTTAAAAGTAAAGCCATTGAATCTGGATGTATAGTTGCTGTTGTTTGTCTTTTTTGTTTATAGAAAAATGAGTGGTGATTTCTCACTACATAATCAACAAATGAACTTTCATCACTATTTTTGGCTTTTCTTTGTTGGGGTCAAGAAGGATCTTGAATACTTTTATTTGGCAAGCAATTTTTAAAGGAACTACCTGACGACAAATGGATGAATCATATAGTATGTGAATATAGTACAATAAATTTATTCCAAAAACTATGCAGAGATTTTCAGTGTTACCATACATTTATAAACATAATTTGACTAAATTTGTAAACATTTTCTTGAGAATATTTTTCTTTATTAATATTATATATTAGTTGTTTCCTTAAACTGATTAAAAATAAATATATATGATATTTAGTATAATTTTTATTATTCTATTAAACATCATATATTAAATATTCTAAATTATATATATGTATGCATATTTTTACTGAATGTCCATTTTCCCTCTAAGTTCATATTTTGAAATCTCAACATATGCTGGTATTGGAAAGTGAGTCCTTTGAGCGATGATTATGCCATGAGAGTAGAGCCCTCATGAAAGAAATTCATGCCCTTGGAAGGGACTAAAGCCACTAGAATTCTCTCCTTCTGTCATGTGAGGTTAAAGTGACATTTATCTCAGTCTGTGAATTCAGACTGTGAACACAGGCCCTCAACAGGTATCAAATCTACTGGTTCCTTAGTCTCACATGTATTAGCCTCCAGAACTGTAAGAAATAAATTGCTGTTGTTTTTAAGCCACTCAATCTGTGATACTTTGTTATAGAACCTAAAGTGGATTATGTATAATTTATAAGACCTCATCATAAAATATTAAATTATTTTTGCATTTGATATTTTTATTACTATATACAGTGATGTATTGGACTGTTAAGGAAAGTTTACTGTGCTAGCATCATATCATTTTTCTTAACTGAAAAACGTTATATTTGATTGTCTTTAAGCAGATGATATTTGCTGAACTGGTTTTTTACTTCTTATGGTTGATTAAAATTTTTTCTTCACAAAAATTTAGCTGACACCTTCAAAAAATTGTTTTGAAAACAGAAATGTAGGAAGGAAACTCTTACTGTTATTTTTATCACTGTAACAACTACCAAAATGTTCAATGATTTAACATACTTGTGAAGTGGTACTCCTCCTTTCTTATAAATATAAATTGCTAATACAAATTTTAAAATGTAACTATAGGGCCAGGGATACAGCTCAGTGGCACAGTGCCTGCCTGGCAAGTGAAAGGTCCTGAGTTCGATTTCTGGTACAAAAAAGAATATCATTAAAATATAAGTTATAAAAATACTTTAAAATGCAACCACATTCAGATTGTAATGTTTTTCACACTTGAATTTCAGGGCAAGAAAACTAAATGATTACTTACATTTATACCCTTCTTCCTCCTAAGAACGCACACAAAAAAATTGAAAACATTTTTAAATTAGCACAAATCACAATTAGAAAAGATTAAGAGACAAAGAAACTGTGGACAGGGATTTCAGCAAATCGTCGAATGATTAAAATTACATAGTGGACTGAACTGGAACTCTGAGCTGACTCTTTCTGCCCACTACAGTCACAAGGTAGGGTGTCTCTCCTGTTCAGGACCTGAGGGTTGGATTCTGACTTCCCCACGTCCACTCTGAAGTGTAAGAGGCAGTTACTTTCCCCAGTGAGTCAGCAAACATAACCATGACCTTCATCCTCCTCCTGCAATAAAGAGGAAGTCTGCTGCTCTGGTAGAGCTTGTTGGAGAAATTCTTACTTCAGTGTATCACCCATGCAGGAGTGGCACACAGATGGCGCCTTGGAAACAAACAAGAACAGCAGACTAGAACTGCACAATAGAGGCTTTATGAACTAAATTGGCATTTGATAAGCAGCCCACGAGGATGAGGCAAGCCAGGAATATAATCCAGAGAGGCTATTAGTAAAATAGAAAATTAATTAGGAACCAGAGTCGTAAAACAGAGCACCAAAAATGTCCAGAAAACTGTCCAAAATGATTCATTATACTACACACTAGGAATGCCTCAATTTCAATGAGAAAATTCAAGAAGATCACAAACCCAAAAGATAGAAAGGTTGAAATCATTAAATAAAAAATTTAAAGCAATTGTCCTAAAAAATGTTCCAACTGCAATTATAAATAATTCTGCAACGAATGAAGAAACCGAAAATCTCAACAAAATGTGTATTAGATGTAGAAGAAGAAAAGATTTTAAATTAAACTAAGAAAAAAACCTCATTTACTGAGACAAATAACCAAGGGCAGGTGGAATGAAAATTAGTGGACTGAAATAAAATGAGTAGAAATTAACAAGGAAAATAGATGCGACATGATATATGTTTTATATATATATATATATTATATATACATATAATAAAATGATATGAGTTTCAGGATCTGTAGGGCAATGCAAAAATATATAATATTTGTATTTTCAATTAACAAAAAACAGGAAAAAATGGGGTTCAAAATAGATTTAAAAGATTAATGGATGAAACTTCTCAAATTGGTCATAAGACATAAAGATACAAATCCAAAGAGCTCAGAATAGTCTAAATGGAATAAACCCAACCAGACATATCAAATTCAAACTTCTGAAAAGTTGAGACACAAGATAGACTCTTAAAGGCCAGAAACAAGAAAACATGCTATCTGTAGTAGAAAACCAGATTACTCTTTTGAAACTGTAGAAGCCAGAAAGAAGTACATATTTTTCAAATGCTGAAAGGTAAGTAGTGTCAACCTAGGTTGTATAGGGAAAATACATGTGGAGGATAGGGATGAAATGAAAACATTCTCAGGCAGAGGAAAGATAAGGCAATCTGTGACCAGAGACTGACTTGGAAAGAGTGAAGAGAATTCTTTGAAAGGAAAATAAATTAGAACCAAAGGAAATGTAAAACATCAGAAATGAGTCAAGGATCAAGTTAACATGTGAATGGATATTATAGCATGTTATTTTCCTTTTCAGTTTTTAAAATTGTATCTTATTTAAAACTAAAATATATGATGAGACTCTCTCTAAATATATATACTTAGAGATGACTCAGGAGGTCTCAGGGAAGCACTGATATATACACATATATAATCAATGCAAATTATATGTATTTAGTATATAGTATATATATAGTATATATACAGAAACTTATATCAAAAAGGAGGTATGGAAAGGGTACTAAATGGTGGTAAAATAGGTATCTTCCAATTTAAATGGTAAAAAATAATGGTGGTAGATTGTGCTAAGCTATATTCATGAATGTTTTAATTTCAAAGGCAACCACTAGGGAAAAGATAGTACAAAGAGATCTTGTTTTGAAGTTCTGTATCACTTTCAGTGTTTTGTTTTGATTGGCTTTATTCTGCTTTGTTTTGTTTGTCTTTATTCTCTTTAAAATTAAAAAAATAAGTAAATAAAAAACACCATACATAGATAAACCAAAATGGCTCCCTAAAGAACATTTAAAGATCATGCTGGAAGACAGGAAAATGGGAAAAGAATGCACCAAATACAAATTTAAAAATAAAAAATGAAACAAGCCATAAGTAAAACACAGACAAATCACAATTGCATAAAAATGATCTATTAACCTAAACTACAATATCACTAACTTGAATCTACTTATCAAAAGTAATAATTTTATATGCTTTTGGGAATGATTCCACAAGTAGAAATGTGAGGGAAAAATTCCACATAAATGGACAAAACATATAAACAAAGATCTGTATTGGTAAAATACAGATTGTAACCTAAGTGTCTATCCATTGAAATTTAACATATCATACATTTATACTTATTCAATACAATAGAATATAAATATATCAACACTATATGACCCTATTGCTAAAAATTATTCATGGTAATTTCATATATGTTTAAAAGAATACAATTTAGGAGAATATACATGAATCATTGATAGTGACTGTCTGAATAGGATAAAATTACAGGGAACTCTCCTTTCTTCGAATATTTTAATAGTTTCTGCATTTGTGGTATGTAAGAGTATGTATAAAAAATTGATGTAAAACATAGCATTCTGTTTTTAAAAGATAACAGTTGAATGATGGAAAAGTAATTTGTTAGAGTGTACCCCTTGATAATGTTGTTCCTTAAATTGAATGGACAAAATTGTTGTGAGAATTTATGTAAAAAGCCGGATTGCAGGCTGCACCCTCCAAGATGACTCGGAAGGTCCCAAGGAAGCACAGCAAAATAGTTTATGAAGTTCTGCAGGTGCATCTGGCATGAGAATGGTTTAAGAAACTCACGGTTTAAGAAACTCCAAATTCTTTAATTATATTGTGCTTAAAAAGTATATGGGTCAATGAGAAATAAGACTTAACACATTTTCACATAAATATACCATGACGAGTGGGGGAAGATCATTGGTCACGAAGTCTGTGAATTTTCTGTCAGAGACAAATAAAAACAGAAACACCTGAAGTGTGCTGACAACACCATGTTTCAAGTAGAACAAATGCTAAATTGCTTCTTTTGTGAAACCAGAGCATACTGCAATTTAAAAGCACACAACAAATGTCATGCATTTCAGTCTCGTTACTTGCCCTATAAAAAGAAAGCAAATCGATCTTTTTTCAGACCTACTCCTAATGCTATTCAATACATTTTTAAAAAATCTGGGTAATATCAAAGAACCATATGGGATATGCTTAGAATCAAAACTGGAAGCAATGGGAATACTTTTAAGAAAAAATGATGTCCTGGTGTGAAAATCAGATATTTAAATGTATTACAGGGAAGCTCTGAGAGATTGGTTTGCCTGTAAAAAGTGATAAAGGGAAATGCCTCAAGGTGCCATGGGAAAGGGGAAAGGAGAAATTTTGCCATAAGGCAGAGAAGGAAAAATCAGTCTCCAAGAAGAAAAAGGATAAGAAAGCATGAAGAAATTGAAGAAGAAAAAGTGGAGACTCAAGGTGTACTCAACATGAAAGGAGAAAGAAAAGATGCATAAGGCATAGGATGTGTGTACAGTGGGTCACACTGAATCAAATACTAGGAACAAGGCACATTTTAATGAATATGTTTTCAAATATTTGCAAGGTGAAGCAAGGACTGACATGTACAGTACTGAACTAGAATCAGAAAAGAAAACACAAAGTCAAAATTTTAACTTGTGTGTGTCTGAAAGGGACCAAAAAAGGAAACAAATGATGTAGTTTATTTCATCAGGAAGAATTTACTGTAATTCTCTACTAATGCTAATAGGCACATAGGCTTTGATTGAGCCCTACCAACTGGGAATTACTTAGAAAGAGGTAAAAATTTCTGCCGATAGCTAGGCAAGAACTGATTTCTACTTATCCAGAAATCAGGCAGTCACCTCTGTATCGCATGCCTGCCAGCCAAATAATTCCTGTGGAACCAGCTGCCTCTCAGTGTTTACCAGGTTAATTGCATCTCCATAAGACACTCATTGGTTGAGTCCAATCAGGAGCCAGAGGAAGCCAGTGAACTTTCAAGGGCTAAGTTACCTGAAGAGATAGGCTAAATGACTGGATCAGACTGAGACTTGCAAAGTGGAGTAAGTGCAGTTTTTTCAGCTTTGGTTTTGAATACATTTCAATATGAAAGATGTGAGCTTTAATGTACATAAGATTGAATTTACCATCCAGTAAAATTCCACTGTCGTTTTTGAACAAAGGCATGTGGCTTTTCACAGCTTCGCATAGGGAATGTATGTGCTCCCAGGGCTTCCAGAGGAGACTAGGAGGCTCCCGTGAAATTCCTTTAAAATAATTTATTAAAATCTCTTCACTGAATGTATCCCATAATGCATGGATTTCACCATTAATCCACTTCATCACCTAGAAAGAGACTAGAAAAATTAGTGTTAATTGGTTATTTCCCAATTGTAAGTACTGCAATTTAAGAGGAAACAGTAAAAATAAAATTATTTCCGATAGTATTAAATTTTACATGCAGGGTATTCCATATTTTGATTTCTGATATAGACAATAAAAATCATAGGTCTTACTTTTGTTTTCCAGATACAGTTACAATACATACTAAAGTGTGTAATAAAATTGGCCTCAACTTGAAATTGTCCTTCATTTAGTTGTCTGTGTGTGTGATAGAGAGAGAAAGAAAGAAAAAGAGAGAGAGAGAGAGGCAAAGAGAGATGGACTGTTTCTGAATGCAGTGATGAGTTTTATAAATAATTGACCTAAGACATCAGATTTTGAGGGCTCTTATCCACACAAAAATGCAAAATGGTGGGTATGCTAACATTCCTGATTGTGGTTAATATTTCTTATTGTATAAGTGTATCAACTCATCAAATTGTATACTTAGATATATATCATTTTTAATTTTCAGGTATACTCCACCAATGTTGGAAAAATATTTAGTTACACCAAAATTTAAAGGTGAACAACAGAAAACTGAACTTGGCTGTCCGGGAGTTGCTCACATGGTTCAGAACCATCCTGCAATGAGACTTAAATTCATACTTCTGAAATGCCTTGGTATATAGTAAATGTTCATTTGCTGAGAATATGTCAAAAGTGCATTCCTCTTTCACAATCACTGAAATCTGAACTAGAAATACGTAGATAGATACTACTCCGTGAGGAAGTTAAAGGGAGCATAGCTTAGTGAGATGTAATGTACTTAATTAGATCAAATCTGATTTCATTTCTCACAAAGAAAAGAGAAAAAAATTAAAATAATTATATTAATTCCTAAGATAATTCTTACTTTGTACTGTGACATTAATGTAATCCTAATAAATTAGAGCATTCTCATATACAAACAAAATATATTATATATGCAAATAAACCTAGCATGCTTAAACACAATTTAAGAAAAGATTTGAAATTTAAATTAACTATCCTAGTTTAACCTGAAGCTTAGTTATCATCTGGTAGATGGAAAAATTCTTTAGTTTCGATGAAAAGTATTAGCTCTGGCAGCTTTAAAAAGTCTCATCCAAATTTATGGCCTGTCACATTTTAAAATTAGTTTGTCATTATCTAATTGATACAAAGAATAAAATAAAATAATAGGGAATTATGACTTGAAACTTTTTAAAAATGAGCTAAAATGCATACCAAAGTTTGTATATTCACATACTAAATTAACCTGCAGATGGTGTTGATTAGAGAATTAGATTTTCATGAAGGGAAATATGATCAATTACCCTCAATCACCTGTACAGTTACCATCTCAAAAGGTCAGTAAAATAACTCATGTTTAAGAAAAATTTACATAAAACTACTTTGAAGACCTGGGTTGACTCTCCTGATCACATCAGTATGGTTTATTCTGTTCCAGTGTGCAGTAAAATTGATTGATTACAGATTAAGTATTATTTAGCTAAAGTTTAAAACCTTAGACTTAATAGTAATGTGTTGATAGATGAATGGTAGAAACTAACTCTATAAAAGACAACAAATATCAATGCAAAGGTCTCACAGTGGCATTAAAGCAACACTATTCCCTACACCTGTACTTGGGCAGCATAAATCTTCAGATATCTTATGATGCTCAATGAACTCAATTTTCAAGAATTTAGACTCTTAAGTTCTAGTGCTCAAAAATAAGCAAATCTGGTCTGTTATTCTGTAATCGTAACCTAGTGACCCTTTTGGTTGGAACAGTTAATGCTGATCCCAATACTTTAAAGCCAAGATTTCAAGATCTTCAATAATCCAATATCTCCCTGACATGAATCATGTCTTTTGATTTAGTCTTTTGCTTGGAGAGTTCTGTGGTGTGTTCTAAATTGGACTGAATTTGTTCAAATGCAAGTTGAAATTATTTATTGATTCATGAAATCAGCTTAGTGGGTCGGGACTGGAGAGAGAGCAAATGGCAGTGAGTGAGAGAGAGGACAATAAAATACATTTTACAGAAGATGATTCTTGTTTTGTGGGATTTTTGTTTCATTTTTTCTATGTACATGTTTAATGAGTGTCAATGTAAAAGGCAATTATCATTTTAGAACTAGGCATTAAAACTTGAAAAACACTGTTCTACAGATTCCTACCTAGTCAGACTTTCTGTTCTGGCTGATCTGGTCCACATTCCAGTATGATGGGGCTGAGTAGAAGGCATGTAGGGTAGATGGCAGGATTACAAAAACAGGAGATGGAGGTGTCATCAATAATAAATGAATGTATTTTTACTTCAAGTATATCTCTCATGACTAAAATCTAAAAGAAGAAAAAGACAGTTCATAAAATTTTTCTTCTTATTCAGATTTGTCTCCTATCTCATAGAATTGATATTCTTTATATGCATGAAATGTAAACCATGCACTTATATTAAGACTAATTATTATTACTATTTAATATTAAGTACATTGTATTGACATCACAAAATTTATGTTCTTCATGTCAATGTTATTAAATATAATTTAAAAGCATAAATTCATGAATATTTGATTTATTTAAAATGTCTTATAAGTAATCATTGAGAATGTAGTCCAAAGGACTGAGATAAACCTTTTATTCATTATGCTAAATCTAATTGAATTTAGGTATAGACAACTGACTTTACTAATATTACCGAGAAATTATATTTCTTTGGTATTAGTAGCAAGACAGATGAAGGCTAAAACTTTTAAGAATAAAATCACTTTTTGTAGAGACAGAGTTTTAATAGATTCTACAAATGTACAGTAAAACCTATTCCATTACAACCATTTGATTAGTACTAAACAGTATAGCCTACTGATTTTCTATACATTAAATGAGAATAGTAGAAGAATCAATAAGAGAAAAAAATTACTGGTAAGTAAACCCCTGGGAACAAAAATATACTCAAAGTAACATATCTATTAAGAAGCTAGACTAATGCATCTACAGTTTAAAGTATGTAAGCATTGTTTAAAATAAAGGTTTCTCAAGCAATATCCAGTAAAAATAATTGAAGTGCTTAGAGTTCAGAAATGAATGTAACTTTGGAAAAATGTTTCAAGAATCCATGGAATAGAGCCATACATGTAATCCCAACACTCCGGAGGCCAAGACAGAAGGATCACAGTGAGTTTGAGGCCAATATGGAGTACATAGAGAGATCCTGTCTAAAAAACAAAACAAAAGAAAAAAAAACATGTGCACCCATGTTTATAGCAACATAATTTGTAATAGCTAGATCTTGGAAACAACCCAAGTGCCCACCAATCAAAGAATGGATAAAAAAGATGTGGTATTTTTATACAATGGAGTACTACTTAGCTATCAAGAAAGACTGCATTGAGACTTTTATAAGTAAATGGTCACAACTTGAAACTATATTCATAAGTGAGATAAATCAAACCCACATGTGTAAATACCATATTGTCTCCCTAGTGTAAGAAACTGAAAAAGTATATATGATCCAAAATCTATAATAAATACTATGTAAGGGTAAAAAACAGCTTGAAGAGCAAAAGTAATTGGGAAGGGAAAATGGGGAAAGAGGGAAGGGAAAAGGAAAAGATATAAATCTGTATATATGTATATGTAAGATAACTAAAACGAACATACTGCTGAATGTATTAGTTATTGAGAAAGAACAATTAATACTCATATGATTAGATCAATTTTACATGTCTATATCTGTTAATGTAAACAACCATTCTGAAGGTAACGAGATGCAATATTGCAACCATTGTCAAGTTCCTACCATCCTGTTTTGTAAACCTGTAATGTTACTGTTGTGCATTTACTCTAGTCATTTGTTTGTCTCTTTTGCTTTTTGTCTTTCTTATATGTGTCTTTTTTCTCTTAAATAAAAAAAAATTCTCAAGGTAGAAAAATTCAAATTTAAACTTATTGGACTGGAAAATTAATGCTAATAAACATTAGAGAAAATACACCTCCAGGCTATAGTTTGACATTTTGGAGAAAAGTAGAAAAATCCAATATCCAAAAAAAAGTTAATAATCTCTTGAAAATTCATATAAGAAATCATTAAACCACTCAGATAAACATTGATTTCTGATTTAAAAGTCAAAAACAATTTTTCTTGCTAAATACAAGGAAAATTAGAATCATTTCAAAAATAAATAATTGGTATCACATTATATCCTTTTGGTTAGTGAGTATTTTCTTTAATAGTAAAACTATTTCTTAACTGATTTATCATGATGTTCAGTGGATGTTTCCAGGAATCAATTTTCAGTGATAGTGATAATTTAATCTTTCCTTTAGGATGTTCAAAAAAAACAGCAACGACCCCACTTCTCTGGTACCAGATTCTGTGTTGGTTACTTTTCTCTCATTGCTGAGACAAAATGCCTGACACCCAAAATAAAGAGGGAAAGGTTTATATAGTTCACAGTTTGTGGAGGTTTCTGTCCATAATCAGCTGACTCCTAGGTAAGGTAGCATGGTGAGGTGCAACAGTTCAAGTTGGCAGAAGACAGCAAAAGCAGCAAGAGCACAAAAAAGGGAAATCAAGTCTCTTTTCTTCCCTTAAATTGTAAGTAGACCCCACACCCCACCATGGGTGTTGCATAGAAAGTTTGACTTCATATTCTGAGAAAGAAAAAATTAGACTATCAGTGAAATGTTGAGAATCATCTGCATTTAGATGATACTTAGTCTTAAAACAGGGTGAAGTCAGCAAGAAAATGACTACTTTCGGAAAGGGCACTCCCAGGGGCAGATTGAGAAACACATTGATCACAACACCGTCCAGTGTCTTTAAAGCTTCCAGTTATGCCAGACATTCGTTTTGTTTATGCTGCTTTTTTGTGTGTGTTTTATTGTTGTTTTCCATATAGGGGCAGGAATATAAAGTATTCAGAATGTGTCAAGGACTCAGGGCAACAGGCAGAAGATCTGGAGCTCAGAGTGTTTGGAAAAGTGATGAATTAAAGTCTACTTACTGATTATTAAAAGAACATTTCAATATTTAACCCACATGACTGTGCATCTGCCATGGTACTTTGTGTTTGAAGGTCAGTGATAAAGGATAAAACTGGGAAAACTGAGAAAACAGTAGTCAGAAATAATGGTCCTCAATACATACACATCATCTTCTTGAACCCTGCAGATAAGTCTCCTTCCACGGGAAAAGGGAGTTTGTGGATGTGATTAAGTTAAATATCTTGAGGTGGGGTGTTTATCACAGATTGTCCAGAGCAAAGGTAATCCTAAAAGGTCTAAAAACCAGAAGAAGAGGACAAGAAATGTTTGAGGAGAAAATGAGTAGTGAACAGACAGGAGCAAAATTATTGATTTTCAAGGTGGAGAAAGGAGTCTACAAGTGAAGGAATATGCACAGGTTCCAGAAGCTGGAGAAAGCAAGTAAAGGATCCTTTCTTGAGCCTCCAGAAGTGAATGCAACTTTACGAAACCTTGACAGTAGTGTACAGAAATCCATTTTGGACCTCTGATCTTCAGAGTCCTGAGATGGTAATTCTGTGTGATTGTAAGCCACTAAGCTTGGGTATTTTACTATTGCAGCAATAGGGATCTAACATGAAGGGGGTAGAATGGAGTTCCTTGGAAAACAAGAGAGGTAATTAAAAAGTTAGGACTGAATAAGAAACAGACCCAAATGCTTCCAATAGATAGAGCAGGATGAAATGAAACAACACAGCATTTAGCAACAAGAAGATGGAAGTCTCTCAGATACCACCTTCTGGGGGTGAGGGCTGGAGGAGGACTTTGCTAAGCAGCCTGTTATACAGCACTCTCTTCTCTGCATGCTTTCACACTGCGTCATCTAAATAATATATGATAACTCTCTCACTAGTGGTTTTGTTAGTATATATCGTATGCCTCCCCTTGCAATTTGGATTTGTCACACAGTGGTAGGAATGTTGAGTTGAGTTTTTTAGTTAATTTCCTGTATCTCCAGCAACGATGCTAGAAAAAGTATGAAATTTGCCTGCTATGTGCATGAAATGAAAGAATGAAAGTCTTTATTTTTCACTTCTGTCATTGTTCATTAGAATTGCTATAAATTTTTATATGGTTGGATGATCTCCAATTCTGTTTCTCTTTCTTTTACAGCTGAACTGATACTATACAACCACAGCTTGAACAATAGAAACTGGGTAAGTATATTGTTTCCTACTTTCAGGCTTGTAAAACATTCTGCCAGGCAAGTATCACTTTTTCCCTGTTTGACACATGGTGGAAACTTAGGATATTTTAGAAAATGGTTATAGCAACCAAATAGAAGAAGCAGAAAGTCTTAGGTTGTAAAGTCACCAGTGTGTATGCGTTCAGACTTATCCTTGTTAAATCACTGAAATTTGGGAAGTGTTTGATACTGTAGCTAGCATTGATCTCTAATCTTGATTAATATAAAAAGAAAAACTTTTTTCTTCGAATATGAACAGTTTCTTAAATCTTTAATCATGAAAAACATACACATGATCTGTTACAAATCATTTCTCTATTATTTTAAACTTGTAATGTTTGATTCTCTTGTCTCTTGTGACCTCAACCTTTTATATGTTTGTTTCTTTATAAAGCTATCCTTCTCAGAGCTTGCTTCTTCTGTCCCTTTCCCCAAAGGCAACCCTGTGTTGACAGAATATTCTGACAATATTAATAGTATTGATTTTTCCTCTTCTTTCAAAGAACTCAATGAGTAAGTCATTCAGAAGGCCACGGATATTGAAAAAGCAGATCTCAGAACTTTGCAAGTCTCCATCAAAGAGGAGGTTTACATTCTCAAGGAAGAGTTTCTTCTTTTTTCAGCTTTACACTGGGCAGAGAAAAACTAGGTGTCTTATAAACTCCCTGTGTTCAGGAGGTTTTTCTTATTCACATTGTTAACAAGAATTAAAGTCTTGAAAAACTACACCTCTGTCTAAGGTTGAAGCACTCTCTTCTTCATTTGAGCTCAAGGCCTTGCCCTACATGTGTGGAGACAAAAGATTCCAGTCTCATAAGACACTCCTGAGAAGATGCTCATGTTATTGATTTCCTCATCAGTTTTTGATCTTGGAGATTCTAATTCTTTATATAGGCACTTCTAGGCATTGCTATTATTATTATTACTAATTTTAAAAATCTTACTCTACTAACTTGCTAGGAAAAATGTCTGGGGACACATTTCCCATTAAGCAGCATTCCTAAGTAGCATATAGAAATGTATTAAATAAGAATGAATAGGGTAACTTACCAGAAAATGCATTTTTATACTATTAATAGAAAAATCAAGGCACAGAAGAACGCATTAGAGTATCTGTTTTATTTAGTTTGGGCCAATGCCTAGAGATAGAAAGAAATTGATGATTTCGGATGCATAAAAACCACGATAAAATTTCCTCACAAAGGAAGTTCAAAATCTTAAAATCTATTTTTTAAAGGAAGAGCTTATTTTTTAAGAAATGAGTGCTCTACTAAGATTGTGTTTGCTTCCCTCTTCACTCCGTCAAGTGTAAGTAAATATTCTATCTCCTTCCCTGAAGCTGTTAAACCCTTATCACTAATTGGCCTACTTTCCTCGCAACACATCCAATGTGTTTCCATCTATATTGGATATTACTTTAAATGATTCTCATTTGAGGTGCCAAATCCATCCAATTGATCAGTCATAGTGCTATGGATGCAATTTAAACAATGTTCAAATGCAGCTCACTGCTGAATGTACTGTAGACTTCAAATAAGCATGTAAAATCTTGCTTTTGAAAGTCTTACCACAGCATGTATGTCTTTGAAGTCTGTTGGCAGAATATACCTACTGCTCTAACATAGTGGGGATCGATTGAATATTCCAAGCATCAATTCTGAAAACAAGGCAGTTTTGAACACAAAAATAATTACAGAAAATTTAGGAGCCATGACTATTGGGAAATAAATATTGCCAAGATTTAAAACATTCTAACTTGCAACCTTGAACAATCAGAGTTATGCACATTTACTTTATTTATCTAGCAATATGCCCAAGTACTAGTGAGTGATTCGAATCATTAAAACCACAAGTTTTATAAACTACTTCACATATAAATACAAGGTATACGGTAGAACTTTATTATTTTGAAGCACTTATTATAAGTCAGTGGAGAATGTTTGTAATATAAAGTCTGTATATTCCAAGTGTTCAATATGGGATGTCACAAAAGACACCAACGGCTGGAAGAAGAAAGCATTGCATGTAGTCGTGCAAAATGTTGGTTGCCAAAGGAGACATTAAGAAATACAAATACTGGAGAAAAGAAAGTAAGCTGGCTAAAATAGTGTATAACACAAGTAGATCCTGGGAAATAAATTTGAGCAGTGGCAATCCAAGTTTGAAAGCCTACAATTCAATCTAGGAAAAGAACCTATAATTACCTAGTAAATGTCAAGAGGTCGAAATTAACATTCATGAAGGAACAAGTAGCCAGTGTTACATTCATAAACTTCTAGCTTTGAACTAAGATTGGCATAAACTCCCACCACCTGTAAGTCTGCTATAACAGGTGATTTGCCTCTTTCCTGTGGTACTATGAGGAAACAGGCTGGCCAGAGGAGAAAAACACATGAATGGAGCAGTCCTCTACCAACATAAGGGTGGCATTTCTTGTATGTGAAGAAGTCTCCAAATTTTCAATTGTAAATTTTAGAAGGGGGAGGAGTAATAAAAAAAACTTTAAAAATATTTATGGGAAAAGCACCCATTAATCAAAAAGACTGTTCTTATTTTGGAACAGATTGCTAGAGGGCCTCTGCTGGCCTATCACTGTGCAGTAGCTGCATTACAATTAAGTCCTGCAGTTGCCAGAGAGGGGCCAGAATTCCAGAGGAGAGGAACATTCTGCAGAGAACTCAAAACTGCAGCTGTTTTCCAACTGAAAAGAAAGAACCACCCTCTCCTTGTTCAGAAGCATATGCCAACTGCCTTCCAGTGCTGGATTGGAAGCTGATTACCCTGTAAGAATCCAGACTCCGTAGCAGAGAAGAGTATGTGTATGAATTTAAAACTGATAAACTAAAATTCAGAGAAATGAGAAGCTTTATATTACACAGGTCAGTGAATAACTAAAAAGACTGAAATCACAGCCAAGAAAAAAGAAATAAGGTGACAAATTTAAAAGTTCTTTTAAATGAGAGAAGTAAGAGTTTTTAAAAAGAATTTCCACTTTGAAAGGAAAACCAAATATATTAAACAGAAATATTAGATATGAATATGGGGGTTTTGAAAATTTTAGTAGTGAAAATCTCAGATGTTGAAATAAAGACTGCATAAAATAGCCTAATAAATAGACAAACTGCAGCTGAAGACAGAACAAGTATTTTGAAAGTAGACTTTTAAAAATTAGCATTTGCTTGGAAGGATAAAAATTTAGTGTGAAACAGACAAATGAATAGGCTGAAAGCTCGCAATACATGCATAACAGAAATTACTGAAAGACATAATGGCTAGAGTGTGACAAGAAAGGGTATTTGAAGATACAGATTGCTGGGAAAAAAGTTCAGAATTGACAAAAGATGTGTCTTTAGATCCAAAAAATTAATCAAACAATGAAAAGAATAAACCCAGATATGTCAAGTGATTGCAGATCAATGATATGGATAAAAATCTCCATGTAGAGTCAAATTACCTACAAATGAGGGGCAATTAAATAGCAATAATACATTCCAGGGAATAGCTAAATGGTATCTCAGAATTGAGGTAAAATACCTCTCAATCTTGAAAAACACAAGATATTAAACTCCTGTTTAAAATAATATAAAACATTGATCTTTAAAGAAATGAAAAAACTTTATATTTATTTGACTTCACCCGAAAAAGATTCTTGAAAAAAATATTTTTTTCAGAAAATGTAAGAAATCAACCTATATTCAAGGGAAGCATAGGATACTAGGAACAATGGTAAGTGAACAAGCCAATATAACATTTTGATAGGAAATTGTAAAGCATTTTAAAGTATTTCCTATTAAAAATAGCATTGTGCTTTTTTAAAAGTTGTAAAAAGTTCTAGATAAAAGTGGAAGAGGAAGAAATAATAGTGAATTAACTGTAGGCTTTGTTGGAAAATATTTAAATATAAATGCATATACAAAAAATTAAGAATATTCTAAGAAATAAAATGTAAAATTTTCACAAAGGATAGATCTGGTGCTAGGGAGAAACTAATTACAAAATATAACATAGGCAGCAAATGAATTTGGAATCCAGAATCCTTTAAATTAGGATTAGATCATTATATTTGGAGGCTAAACTATTTTAGAGAAATATAATTTCAGGATGAGAAAAATATTCAGTCAACAGTACCTTATATTTAGCTAACATTTAGTGAAAATTGCTCTAGATGATGAAATTGGCATTATGTAACTATATACCTCTGCTCTTGGGTTTATTTGTAAGACAAATAGACAACCTCAGTGTGGCACATGCAGAGGAGGAAGTTTTCTCAGGTGGTAAGGAGGGGGCCTTGGACCATCATGAGGCAATTGGGAGGAGCCTCCCACAGAAATAGCATCTGACATGTTTTCAAGAATAACTGCAAAGATTTCAGGTTACGAAAAGTGAAGAAAAACCCCAGGAAAAGAGAAGCACCTAAGATGCAGTGTAGAGGTAAGAAATAAAACCAGACAGTGCATTAAATGAAAGAATACAGTATAATCCAAATCTCTCATGGACATAGATATATATATAAAAAAAAAACTTAAGGAAAAAATACAGCAGATCTCTCAATATGTATTTGAAAAATCAAAATCAAGTGGAGTTTATCCCAGGAATGCCCAGTTAGATTATAACTTGATACTCAATCAGAACAATGTACCATATTAGAAATTAAAAATACATAATGCTAGTTCCATTAGTATAAATGATATCCTCAGGAATAAATATGACATCTGATGTTCTAGATCATCTGAAACTATACAATTTGGTGAGAAAAAATTGAAGAATACCTAAATAAATGAAGATATTTCATTTGTATATATATGTATATGTGAAGACAAGTATATACCATATGTATGTGTACATATATATGTGTGCTATACAAAAACTCAATACTAATAAGACATAAGTTTACTATAAATTGACTTCCAGTTTTCAAAATAATATAAATTAAAATCCCAGGAGGCTCTTTTCATTTAAATAATTTGATAAGCTGATTTTAATATCGTATTGAAACACCAGTAGTCTAGAAGAGGCAATACAATTTTGAAAAGAGGAAATACATTGAAAGACTAACATTATTTGAGATCAAGTCTTATTAGGAAAGCTATATTCATCAAGACAGTAAGTTTGTGGGCTTTGTCTCTGTTGCGACAAATAAATCAAAGGAACAAAAAGGAGAGTTGAAAAATAGCCCCCCCATAGACATATGGACAACCGATACTCATCCAAGTCACAGAACAATTTAGTAAAGAAAGAATAAATCTTTTCAACAAATGGTGCTGAAAAATTGGATATCTTCATGCAAAATAAACTTAAATTCATGTTTTGCATCATTTACAAAGATAAACTCCAATATGCTTAAATATAATACTTGAAAACTTCTAAGCATGGGAGATAATCTTTGTGACCTAAGATACACCAAAAATATCTTGGAAATACCAAAGGCAAAAGCATAAAATAAAAATACGATTTTTGATTTCAGGAAAGTCTAAAGCTTCTGGTCTTCAAAGGGTACTTCAAAGGAAAGAAAAACCTACCCAAAAATTGAAAGAAAGGTTTATAGTTCTCACATCACAATAAAAAAGATTGGCAAGAGATTTAACCAAATGCTTTAACAAAGAAAATATCTAAATTGAACAAGATGCAAAATTGCTAAAATGGTCCCCTATAGATGACCTACTCTAATCCTTGACAGATCCAGATATGTTATACATCCCTAATGTATGATAGTATGCAGAGATTGTCCAGGTAGATATGATCTAAACACTTGTCCAAGGCAGGAGTATTCTCAAGTTGACAGAAGAGGAAAGCAAAAGGAGTCAGACACTAAAGGCATGAGAAGACCTAAAGGTATCACTGATGGCTTAAAGATGGAGGAAACATGAGAGGAGGTTTGCAGCCTGTTTCTAGGAAGAGCGATGACTCCTCACTGAAAGCAAGCAGGTGAAACTAGAACTTCAGACCTACAGTTGTAAACACTGGATCCTGCCAAAACCTGAATAGACTTGGAAGTGGCTTCTTCCTCAGGCCTCCAAGTTAAAGCCTAGACTAGCTGATATTTTGACATGGCTTTGGGAACCACTTGCTGAATTGAGATTTCTGAGACTTCTGAGATGAGAAATTGTGAAATAGTAAATGGATGACGTTGTGAGCCACTAGGTTTCTGCTAACCGGTTATGGAGCAATAGAAAACTGATACACATGGCAAGTGAATTCATAAGTCAACAAATACACAAATAGATGCTCAACTTCATCATTCATCAGAAAAATCCAAAATAAACCAAAGTGAGTTACTACCAAGCATCTATTACAAAGGCTAAAATTAAAAACACAAACCATGCCAGGAATTGACAAGAATGTGGAACAGCCACAACTGTCATGCACTGCTAGTGGACATGTAAAACACAGCATTTTGACCCAGTAAATATGTACATCTGTTATATGATATAGTCTTTCAAGTTATGAATATTTTACCCAAGAGAAGTGAAAATGTGGGAACTAAGTTTGTATGTCAAAACCTGGAAATAGCCTAAATGTTCATCAGGAGGTAATTATATAAACATTTCACAATATCTATACAATAGACTGTGAATACTAAGATAATTACTATGAGTGAATAAAGGCACACAAAAGGTATATACATAGGTATGAGTCCATTTGTGTAAAATTCTAAGATACGCAACCTAACAAAGAGGCAGAAAAGAGAGTATCAATGGTTTGGGAACTGGGATGAGAAATAGGTAGAAGAAAGGGATTTCCAGAGGAGAAACTCTCTAAATGCATTGTTATTTTTCATTGTGATGATGGTTTCCTATGTGTAGATGCATATCAACACCATCAAAGGACGCCTTTTATATAATACAATGTACTACATTCCAATTTTATATCAACAAATCTACGAGAGAGAGAGAGAGAGAGAGAGAGAGAGGGAGGGAGAGAAGCTAGCAAGGAGCATGGAGATCCTAAAAGAAAATTAAGGTCATTCCAAATATCACTTCATAATAGCAATATTATTTATTCCTAGACTCGTAATATATAGCTAACTTTAAATCTGTGTACTATTATGTATTTGATTGTCAAATCATATTCAATACAATGTATTTTGTTTATATACCATGTCCTCTATACGTAAGATAGGACAAAAACAAACAAACAAACAAGAAAAAAGGTAGTTACAAAATAAAGAAATCATAGCTTGAAGAAAACTGCAGCTGTAAGGCATAATCAGGTTCACCAAAGATGATCCAAATGGTATTCTCCAGGGCTGTTCTTCTTCTAGACTTATCACTCCTTAATTCCTAAGAGTCTTAAAGATACTATCATAAGTCCATAAACTCCAAAAATTACATTAGAGACATCCATTTTCAAGAGAAACAGTACCATTACATAGATGACATATCCCAAAATTTCACATATATATAAGCACTTTATATTGAAATCTAGTTGGTGGAGTCAGTTTTTGTTTTAATCCACTGATAGGCAATCTGACCTTAAGATAACCAGGTAAGTGACAGACGATTCAAAGAATAAACATCCTAGAGGATTCATTCTAAAGTTACTCCCAATTCCCAGACAGTTAACAGTGCACATCACCCTCTAGTGCCCAGTCTCTCCCTCCTCCAGTGTTCAGTTTTAGCTTTGCCTAATGTTTCTATGTTACTTATTGACACACCCTGAAATTATTTTCCACAGGGAATGTCAGGAACCTAACCAGGTTGAGTTGAGTTCTGCATCTTCTCTGAAAAGAGATCTCCTCAGATCCCCATCCAGTGACAGTATAAGTATACACTTACTTCTCATGAAATAAACACTCTACATATGTTAGTATTGGGGCAATGTGAAAATTATCTTCATATATTCCTAATGAAATAATTCCATAATTTTCCAAATATATATTTTATAATTATATCAGTAATAAAATGCTAACACTAACCTTTGAAACTTAGAAGCAATTATTAACCACATATTTTGCAAAGATGACAAAATTATTGTTTACAAAATTCTTATCAATTAATAAGATTATGTAATTCAGTAAATGAGCATAAGTAAAAAATACTAACGGAAAAATTTGGCTTATACAAAGGGATTAAAGCCACTGGAGAGTCTAAGCAATAAAAATGCAGCTGAATCTGGTTTATACTGAAAGACACATTCATATATCTGCTTTAATTAGATTATTTTATAGAGGCAGTTTCTCTGTAGGGATATGAAAATTTCAATAAAATGAGGGTCTGGAATTTTACCATTGTTTTCTTAACGCATGCTATTCAGTGTAAGGACATGATTTTATTCATAGCAGGAGGTAGTTTATTTATGCAGTGCGCAATCAGCAGCCTCCTTAAGTAGTGTCAGCTAATTCCCTGTAGGAATTGGAACATAAATAGGATTACACAGTGGAATTAATTTGGGTTAGGGGCATTCTGAATCATATTCCCAAGAAAATCAAATACGCAAGAAAATAAACTGAAAATCTTTAAAAATAAAAATCCAAACTACTTAAAGGCAGATTGTAATGTGGTCTTTTATTCATTTGGATTTACTGAAGTTATTTAAATAGGCATTTGATTTTTCAAGTTTAATGTTTGTCTTCTTTATTTTCAATACACTGTGCTTCAGTAATGCAAAGATTATAAAGATTCCCTATTTATTCTCAAGTAACTGAAAATGGGTGAGAATATACATAATAACTTAAATGCAAAGTCAAAGTGAAGAGAATTATAACAAAGGGGAAATGTGCTTTGTTAGTACAGGAGAGAGGGAAGAATTGCTTCCAATGGAAACACATCTTGGCTTCATGGAAAAAGAAGACCCTCACATATGGTTGGGATTGGAGGTCGTATGAGAGTCATCACAAACATAAAAGTGAGGGTGAGAAGAACAGCAGGGGCAGAAAAGTGCGTGAATGACAAATAGTACATGGATGTTTGACTGACACCGAGAATAGGCTGAGGCTATTTGCACCAATAATAGTTCAGAGGTTGCTTTCTTTTTCTCCTTCTCTTTCTTCCTCCATTTCTCCACGCTACATTTTTAAAAAGCAGGCACACCCTACCAGCAGTTTGATATAGTGACAAAATTACTAGCAGAACTGGATAGAAGATAAGTCAGATGAGAAAAACCTTGACTAACAGCAAAGGAATTACAGTTTTTTCTTAGTGGTTCTACTGGGATTTCACAAATCTCAGAGGATAAGAGAGGAGAAAATGATTGAGAGCCAAGATGGAGAATCAAAAGATTAAGGAATCCAACTGGATAAAGCGAGGAAGAGGTAAAAGATGACTGATTTTTAGAGTTAAGGTGACAGGGAAGGTGGTAGTAGCATCTCCATAAAGGAACAACATGGGAAGCTCATATGTTTGGGAGAGGACAGAAAAGCCTCATTCTGAACAGAAGTCATTTGGAGCGAGACAGAACTTCCGGGTGAATTTGTCTACATACACCTGAGCTTAGTTGCATGACAAGGATCAGAGATTTAATTTCAACAACAATTGTGCTAGATGTCCAAAATTAAGGGAAGAGAGACTTTCAGTAAAACTATTAGAGAAGAACTTAATTTGAGGGGTAGAAGTAGCAAACAAGGTAGGGAGAAAGATAAAGAAGGACAGAAGGACTCCAAGCAGGCCAGCTTGATCTTGAGGGCCATTTGTGTCCCTCCAGGTGCCTGAACCCTCTTAAAGTGAGGAAGGAATGAGGAGAGGAGTATGAGGGGAAGGCTGCTTCAGATGCTTCAATCTCATGCCCAGTATGCAATCTCTAGGGTTTTCCTCTGCCATTTCCCAGGGTAGGATACTCTGCTGTAGCAAACCTGATACTAGTATAGAGCAAACACAAAACATATTATCAAAATTTAGGAGATCATATTCTTAGTGACTTTAACCAAAATCCATGAAGATTTGGGTTCACATGAGCCAATGGCCCACACATGCACAGGCTCAAATGAACCCCATTTTGACCCAACTTCAACTGTTTTCCAACCTCATTCTTTGTGGTGCCAAGTAGTTTCAGGTTATTCCTAGACCTTGGCCCAAGGAAGAGAGATACATTTTCCACTATAGTAGTGGAGTATGCCTAAAGGGCCCTTGTGCCTCTGAGTGCAGCATACTCTTAACATTTGACTTTAAACTGCATTTCTGGCCCATATCTGGAGCAATGTCAAATGAAACTAGCTCACAGTTACTCTTGCTTTGTCTCTTTTTGCCTGTGCCTCCATCAGCTTCTAATGACCAGTAGTTGCCTTTTTCAAAATTGTCCTAGATATGTGGCCTCCCTGAGTATACCAGACACTCAGAAAAATGATTATTTTTTGGTTAATACCACTCCAAAAAAAAGTTCTGCAGAAGTCTGAAGAGGAACAGTCAAGAGAATGTTTTTGGGTTGACCCTGACCTCAGTTTCTCCAAAGAAGCTCTAGGCAGAAGCCAGTTTCCAGAACTGGAGAGCAGAGTTGAAGAAATGGGGTCAAGTGTTCATTCAGATTTTAAAAATTTAACCAAATAATAGATAAAATGCTGATGTTCATAAGAAGAATAGCATAAAAATAATTATGAATTTGCATTTCTCAAATGACCAATGATATTGAACATTTTTTCATATATTTATTTGCTGTTGATATTTCTTCAACCGTGTATTCATCTCAGATGCCCATTTTCGGATGGGATCTTTAAATCTGAGAGGCCTGATTTTTAAAAAATTCTTTATATGTTCTAGATAGAAGTCCTTTGTCTGAGAGACAATTGGCTAAATTTTTTCCCAATTTGTGGGTTTTCTTTTCACTCTACTGATGATTTCTTTTGAGGTGCAAAAAGTTTTTAATATGGTTAGATCCCAGTTGTTGATTCTTTGAAGTATTTCCTGTGCAGTTTGGTTTTTGTTCATAAACTCTCTGCCCTACCTTATGTCTTCAAGATTTCTGCCTACTTTGTCTTCCAGTAGATTGTGTGTTTCTATTTTAATATTTAGATCTTTGATTCATTTTGAATTTAGTGCATGGTGACAGACATGGGTCTAGTTTTAGTCTGACATATGGAAAGCCAGTTTTTCCAGCACCATTTATTAAGGAGGCTATCTTTCTTCCAGGGAACATGTTGGGCCCCTTTGTCAAAGATAAAGTGGCTAAGTGTCTTTGTAGTTGTGTCTGCATCTTCTATTCTATTCCACTGATCCTCAGGTTTTTTGGGCAGTACCATGCTGATTTTATTATAGTAGCTTTGTAGTATAATTTCAAGTCAGGGATTTTTGGGCAGTACCATGCTGATTTTATTATAGTAGCTTTGTAGTATAATTTCAAGTCAGGGATTAAAACAGCACTGAGATTCCATCTCACACCATAAAGAATGGCTATCATCAAAAAAAGTCATCCAATAAATGCTGGTGTGGCTGTGAAAAAAAAGGAACCCTTCTTCACTGTTGGTGGGAGTGTAGACTGGTGCAACTACTGTGGAAATCAGGGTGGCGATTCCTCAAAAAACTAGGATTAGAGGTCATATTTGACCTATCTTTTCCCCTTCTGAATATTTTTCCAGAGAAACTGAAAACATCATACCACAGCAGTGTATGTTTATAGCAGCACAATTTATAATAACTAAATCTTGGAAACAAAGCAAACGCCCATCAACCAAGTAATGGATAAAAAATATGTGGCATTTTTAACAAAATGAAGTACTACTCAGCTATTAAGAAAGATAAACTCAAGGTTTTATAGGTAAATGGGTGTGACCAAAGACCATACTCACAAGTGAAATAAATCAGACTTCCATGTGTAAACATCGTATTGTCCCCCTAGCATAATAAACTAGAAGAGTAAATAAGATCCAAAATTTACAATAGATATTGTGAAAGGAAAAAGAACTGCTTAAAAAGAAAGAACAACTGGCGTGGTAGAAAGGAGAAAAAAAGGAATACATATGATAATATATATGAAGGAATATATGATAGGTAAGATAATTGTACTACTAATTCTATTAGTTCAGTAAAAGGAACAGTTAGTGCTTACATTGTTTGATAAATTTTGCATGCCTAAATCTGGTAATTGGAGCAATTATTTTGAAGATAACAACATGCAATATAAGAACTATTGTTAATTTCTTATCATCTTGCTTTGAAATTCTGTATCATTGTTATAGACTTTTTAAATTCTCTTTAAAATAAAAAAATTACAAAATACTTGTGATGTAGCATTCATTTTGACAGCATTGTAAAGAAAACATTTATTTACTTTAAAAATGTAGTACTTGTTAATTCAGCTATACAAATTAACATAGCTGTAGCCTCAGAATCTGAAATTAATTAGCTGGAACCTACCCTGGGAAGGGATATTAACAATAAAAATTTAAAATACCTGGTTTGGCACTTTTTTAATCTTATGGTTTAGATCTAAAATGCCTTTCTAAATTTTCATGTCTGTGGAAGCTATTTGAAACATGGGGTGCTACATTCGCCATTGGATTCATTTTAGATTAGTATGGTAGCTGAATGGGTTCGATTACTGGGAACATGATTTAAAAGGGTGTACTCTTGTCGTCAAATCCTCCTTTCTTTTCTCTCTCTGCTCCCTGGCCGCCATGGGATGTGAAGTTGCCCTTTGCCCAAGCCCTTTCACCATGCTGCTTCTGCTTGAAGCCAACTGACCATGGACTAAACCCGTAAGCCCAAATCAGACTCTCCTTTAAGTTCCGATTGTTGAGTGTTGCATCTCAGCAATGGAAAAGTGACTAAGATATTTACGGCATCGTGAAACATCTGCATACTTTCTTCATCAAGGGAGAAAAGAAAAGAGATTAGTTATATTTATATCTAATCTTTCATGCTATACAAACTTATCAAAGGCTTGTCTTTAATCTTTTCTACATACAGTTTTTAGTTATTTTATCTCACAGTAAGTGGCATAATAAGTTTGTCAGCCATTGAAATTAACTCCTCTAATTTAAAGAATCTGTGGCCTAGAAATGTCAAAGTAATATCTGTCGCTGAAAATGTTTAAAAATAACTGCTTTTGATAAAGCCACTATTAGTTTGCTTACCCAGAAACATCACCAACAATGCTATCTGTGTCGAAGGATACATCTTTTTTCACTATGTTTTTCAGCAATAATGAGGAGCTAGTTCCATGAGTTCATAAATGTTAATCTTTTCAATCTAGCTTCTTCTACCCCTTTAGAAATGCTACAGGGCACACTTAAGCTTGTTTCTCCTTTAAAGTTAAAAGAAAAACTATAATTTGGAGTGAATAAAAGAAGAAAAACCACTTCACTGCCAGACATCAAATTTGAGTGAGTAACTACACACATAGTCAGATGAAGATTATTTCAAAGTGAGAACTAAAGGCAGACAAATGGGGTTCTCCCCTCCTCATTTAATGGGGCTGTGGGCTGAGGGTTTTATGTTTAAAACTATGCAACTGGTGTTTACATAATGCTGGGGGCCAGGAGGCCTGTCACAGGTCCTCTTCCCTCTGGCTCTCCCGGTGTCCCTCTGACTCACAGGGTTTTATGACCTGGTGAGCATACCGCGTTTCCAGTTCAGCTCAGTTAAATTACACATGCATTTATTAACCGTGCCAGAGCCTGAGGAGAATGCAAAATACATAAAATGACACAGTCAGAAATCTGCCAGTCAATCTCACACACACACATACTTTTCCTTTCCTCTTCAGACCTGGCAGCATCATTGCCTGGTCATTGTAACCATGTATTAGAAATGAAGATGACACACTTCGCTTCTGTAGCCTTTGACAGTGAACATCTTACATACCTGCTTTGCCCACCCACCTCCCTTTTAGTGCATGCCTCACTATCATCAAGAGTTCCAAGAATCAGGCTTCCCTATGAACTTAGAACATTACCTGTTTCTTCCTATGCTGACTTTTAATCAAGCATAAATTCCAAGCAATTGCTGAATTATGACTCATCTATCATTTCAATGTTTAAACCATTTGTGTCCCCACTACACATAGTTCAAATTCCTTTAATTTACTTCTCTTATACTGCTGCATATTTGCCTTAGATGCTTTTTGCACGGGTTGCTACCCAGATCTTTACACACAAACCCTGTACCAGCTAACCTGGATGGCTTTCTGAGCCCCAACATTACCCTCACATAACCTAACCATCTCCCTAACCCCGTGACTGTTATAGAGGGAAGTGATGAAAGACTAGCTCCAGCTGGAAACATGTTCTCCTGGAACTCATACAGCCTCATTCTAGGAGTCTTGTGATTTTTCTAACCCCATGCCAGCACATGACTTCTATGATTTCCAACAAGTTCCCCCTGAGAAGTGTAACCTTACTATTTCCTAGTTATATCTGTATGAATTGTAGCACTCCCCACAACCTGGATTACAGAGGTAATTTCCAGGGCCTAACAGTGTCTTGGGCATGGGACATGCTTATTAAATATTGGAAAAATGTTCATAAAGGATGTGGTTTCCTCTGGGAAACTTTCTATCAATAAAAGTGATGTTCTGAAGTATGTCATTTTAAGTTTTATTTATTGAGGTCCTCAGTGATTAACTGGAGAAACCACAAAACCACTGTGACTTCCTTTTTTTTTTACTCCAAGATTCTGATTCTTGTGTTCTGTAGACTGAGAATCTGCCCTGGAGCTACACAGGGAAACTTTCCACTGTGTCCTCTTCTTTGGGGGATTATTTTCTGGCCTGGGCAGGCAGAGAAGCAGTACTTAACTATCTACTGCTGCATGATTATATGGTATCAGGTCTATCTTAGCCATCAAATAACCAAGAATTTCATTTAATACTCAGTAAGGTATTTATTCCTCTATTGTATGTTGCTTTCATAACATTAATCAAAATTCACCTTTTAAATTGCCCTGTATTCAAACTTCA
The DNA here is from genome assembly GCA_004363535.1 of Dasyprocta punctata. Classification (NCBI taxonomy): domain Eukaryota; kingdom Metazoa; phylum Chordata; class Mammalia; order Rodentia; family Dasyproctidae; genus Dasyprocta; species Dasyprocta punctata. The sequence goes on from RJWM01009232.1 coordinate 55,815, forward strand.
CGTGTTCAGATATGTTAGTCTTTTTGACAATTCTGTAAGATTCATATGTGCATTATATTCATAAAGATAGAATAATTTGAAGACTGAAAATTATTTTTCATTCTGATTTTGAAAAAGGTTTGATGATATCACCATTATAAATGTAGGAGATTGCATGGTTTTTGCTCATTTATTAGATTATCTCTTAAGATTTTTAATCTTAGCTTGAATGTGCTATTGTGGAAATAAAATTTTACGATGATAAACTCTCTGAATTGTGTTCTTATCTCAGTTTTTATTCGCGGTCCAAATATTCTAGGTTATAAAAGTATTCATTAATGCTTCTAATGATTTTATCAGGTGATTTTCATGCATTCTTTTGGTTCTGTTGAGTTATTTATGATCTACATAGACCTATATTTAGTACTTCCAAGAAGATTAAAGTTTCATCTTGCCATCACTACAAATCCTTCAAAGGGTCTAACAGGTGAAAGAACCTTTGCAGAAGCCCTTAGTTATTAAATCAATTAGATTTCAAGTCAATTCATTTAGATATATTTATAATTGCTAATTTTTCCTAGATACTATTATGAAATGTATGTCAGTGACCCTCCAAATGCATGTGTTAAAATTCTAACTCCCAGTGGGATGGTATTTAGGGTATGGAACCTTTTAAAGGTAAATAGGTCAGGAGGGTAAGGCCCTTATGATGAATCTAGTGCTCTCAAAAAAAGAGAGAGTTAAGGGCCAGGAGTTTGACTCAGTGGCTTAAGTGCCTGTCTGACAGGTACGAGGTTGTGAGTTCGATCCCCGGTGCTGCAAAAAAGAAAAAAAAAGAGAGAGAGAGAGAAAGCTAGCTCTCTCCCTCTGTACGATGTGAACATGTGAAAAGAATCAGTCATCTGAGAACAAAGAATGTTTCTTGCCAACACCCAGCCATACTGGCACCCTGATCTTGGACTTGCAGTCTTTTGAACTGTGACAATACATGTCTTCTTTTTTTAGCCCCAGCCTATGGTATTGTTATATAAGCTCAGTCTAAAACAGTTACTAAACACAAGAATAATAACTTGTGACAGTCATTGCAAAGGCTATATTAATATTTCTCTTTAAAAGATAATTCAGAAAGATCAATTAAGTCAAGGTTTTAAACATTGTAATAAAATTCCCTCACTATTTATGGATCCAGTAGAGGCAAACACAGCAGGAAAAGAAGGGCAGAGAGTATTGAGTGAGAGTAATTTTAGTTAAGGGTCCTATCATTTATAAAAGAGAAACAGTCAAGGATATAGCTCAGCAGCACTGTTCCTGCCTGGCAAGCGCGAGGTCCTGAGTTCAATTCCTGATATAAAAAAAAAAAAAGAAAAGAAACAAACAACGGAATACAAAATTATTTGTGCAGTGTCACAAAAGAACTAGTGTTAATGAGAATCCTGAAAGATAAATTTCATACTGACTGGAAAAGAGATAAAATAAAATTCTTTTAATCTAATGTAAAAACTGACAGTTCAGTTATTAGCATGATATTTTTGCCAATTTAAAGTCACACTTACTCACAAATTTGAATCACAAATAATTTTCTCTGTTTTTGAACTGTACCAATGACAGGTCAAATAGAAAAGGGAGGGAGGATTGAGTTTCAATCAAATTCAGAAAAAATGAAAGTCAATGTAGGTAAACAAGCTATAACTCATCTAATGAGCAAACAATAGAGTTTAGGCAAAGGCCAGACATGGTGCTCAGCTCTAGTCTGACACAAAAATTTAGGGAAAAAAAAAATGATGCAGTCAGCATTTCTAGGAGAGTGAGATTCTGTCTGATCGCCACTTTGAAGACGCTGAAAACTTTGTCTTATTTTCATGTCCAAGAGCATGTTAGGACTGGTTTCTTTCATTGGATGTGTAAAAGAAGGTATGGTAAAACGAAACAAAAATCTATTCTAAATTTCCCCAGTGTATTTCAAGTGACAATCATGCTGGAGCCTGTCTTGATTTTGATCCCGATGCTTCACGATTAGATGGCACCTCGTGTGGTATTTATTACTCAGCCCGGTATTTATGATTAGTACATCTTAGAGGATAGACCTAATTTATAATGAGCTTCCCATATTATCCTTAATGTCACAGAAAAATTTAACAATTTGGTGTTTGATGCTTAATAGTTTGTAGCAAAGACTAGCTTTTGTAAAATTGTTTGCCATTTTTCTTCTATTTTTGTAAATAAAACCATTCACTTCAGATATTTTCTCTCAGAAAAAAAATCTTTGAAATACATTATCATTTTACAAAGAAATGGGAAGTCTGGGTAAGGGAAGAGTCCTTCCCGGCAGGGACCTTATCTCTATAGTGTGATAGACACAGTCATCACAGGACCAGGCCAAGTAATGTATTTTGCTGTGTCTGGTGTTATCAGTTTCTTTGCAGGAGTTAATCTTATCTCTTTCAGGATATAAACTCTTCAAAGTCAAAGATTTTCTTGAAGCTTCTATTGTGAGCCTTCAATGTCATATTCACCACTGAGGAAGTTACTGTTTCTCTTTGGTATAGCCAAAATTCCATTTTCAACCCCATGGAGATCTCTTTGTCAAATACTACAATTGATTCACCCATGTTCATTTAATAAACCTTATTGAGCGTCCACTCGCCATGACTCAAGAACCACTCTACATACTCTAGAATTCACACAGTGCATAGGAAAGAAAAGGAAAAATCCTTCTCTTCATGGAGCTTATCTTCTACTAGGAAGCTAAATGAAAAGCACAGTTTTTTAAAAAGTGAAATATATAGTATGGTAAATGAGGAAAAGGAAAAAAAATCAATGAAGGAAAACAAAGAAGTAGAAGAAGACAGGGAACATTTTTGGTTTTGATTTTGATGTTGGCAGGCAAGTAAGGGTTGGGATTCTATTTTGAGTGGCTCAAGAAACTGACAGGAGAAAACGACATTTATGTAAACATGCAAAAAGAGCAAAAGAGAAAATCAAATGGCTACCTGGAGGAAAAAGGTTCACAGAAGGGGAAACTAAGTGTAAAGGCCTTAGTGTTCACAAGAGGAGAGAGAAGGTTCATGTTTCTGACGCTAAGTGAACATGGGAAGGCCTAATCTTCTAGGGCTTGTTGTAGGCTGTGGACTCATAAGAACAGAAACCATTAGACAATGTGCTGATGTTGAAATGACTCGATGACTTACAGAAGAGTACACAGAAGTGGAGCAAACTTAGTAAAATACTTGCACATGTAATATGGTATTTGAAATTTAAGTTAACAAAATTAATGTATTATCAGCCAGGTACCTGGAAGCTCATTTATGAGGACAGAATTAGAGGGGTAGAGAAGCACAGATGTGGGAATGAATCTGGAAGAAGAGTTCACACAGTGGAAGAGAGTTAAAGAAAACTAGGAATCAATGAACTGAAACCTCCTGTGGGATTCTTTAGCCAAAAAAGGAAGAGAAGAGGCAAGCATGAAGGACATAAGAATCCAATTAAAAATAATTGACTGCCCGCATCCTACCAGCATTTCATGAAGTACATGAAGTTGGGTTTGCCCACTGGCATTCTCTCAAAGCTAAAATAAATAAAAAATTCAGTGAGTTTAAACAACAGCCAGATTCCATTCTACTTACAACTGGATATCTCTATGAGGAAGAAGAGATCAAAGAAAAATTAATTTAATAGGGAGATTCAAAGATACAACATCTAACCACAGCTCAGGACAGAAAGACAGCATGAACATTCCATGATCAGTGAGGTCTGTATGCCTACTTGGAGTAAACAATGCAAGCAAAAACTTTACACCTGTATTGTCTTAACTTCTCATGTTTTTAAACTTTTTTCACTTTTTCATGTTATTTTTTATCAGTGCATGTTTGCAGTGCATAGTGATTATATTCATCATGCGGGACTCTGTACACGTGCATAGCACATCTCAATTACTTTCCTTATCCCCTTCCACTCCCGTCCTTCCAAACCTTCCTTCTTCCTCCACACTTACAAAAGCTCTACTTCCATTTTTTCTTTCAGTTCTTTTTTTTCTTTAATTCCCTTTTCCTTCCCTTCCTTCCTCCTCCCCCTTCCCATTTGAACAAGTTCCCCCTTCTTCCTAGTATCTCTTATCTATTTTGTTACTTATTTATACTTTGGATTTCCCACACAAATGATACAATGTAATATTTAAACTTGCATGCCTGATTTATTTCACTTAAGATTACGGTCTTGAGTTTGAAGCCACTTTATGTTTGATTCCATTTTATTAAAGGTCTTAGTTGTTGAACTTGGCAGATACAAAGTAGAGAATTACTATTAAGATGAAAGCCCAGTCCCTCTCTCTCTCTGTCTTTCTCTCTCTTTCTCTCTCTCTCTGTGTGTGTCTCTCCCTCTCCTTCTTTTCCTCCCTCTTTTTCTCTATCTCCTATCTTCATTTCTTTTCTTTGTTTTCTTCTTCATCCCCTCCCCTCTCCTTTCTTCCTCCTTTGTCTCCTTTTTTCTCTCCTGTCTTCTGTCTCCAATTCTGTCATCTCTCTTCTCCCTTTTATCACTCTCTCCTCCTTTCTCTGCTTTCCCAAGACAGAAAAGAGGAGGATTAAGAAAAACAATCTCAGGGCCGGGAGTTTGGCTCAGCAGCTTAAGCGCCTGTCTGGCAGGTGTGAGGCTGTGAGTTCGATCCCCGGTACCGCAAAAAACAAAACAAAACAAAACAAAAAAGAAAAACAATCTCTAGGATACAGGTTTTCAGGAAAGATGGAGACACTATGAGGTGACTGGCTAAACTCTCTGGTCATTGGCAACAGAGAGGCAGACCCAGACTCAGGAGTCAGTCCAAATTACTAGACTAGGGAGGCGCAGGTAGGCAGAAGTCCCTTACTCTTCACATTTATCTCATTTGAGGCATCTGCTTCTTTTCAATTTGTTTGGAGGTCATGGCAGGGCTGACTCAGGTGGGACTGAGTTGAGGGCCAGAGAGGAGATAGTTAGACCCATGGGCCGGGAGTAGAGAAGCCAGTCCAGGAGCACAAATCTGCACAACCAGGTAGAAGCCTAGGAGTTAGTGTCTAGGGAGCACTTGGGTACCAGGCTAGGAAATGACAGAAGGATTGACGGACCTCTCTGATTTACTAGCTATCTAGTGAACTGTCTGCCTTTGCATTTCTGAACTTTATACATGGACTCTAAAATATTCAGGTTTTGAATGTGGCTATCCTTTGAATCTCACTCCCAGTCTTCTCTTGGCTGAAAACAGGAAGTTCCTCTAATAATTACTAAGAAGACATTTCAGCAATGATCAGTTTACCAATGTTGAGAGTAGAGAGGCTCCAACATGAGTCCAGGGAGTGTAGAACGATGACTACAGGGAAGGCAAGATCATTACACACTTCATCTCAGAAGGTTAGATGGTGATAATGTCTGAGGTAAGCAAGTAGGATCTTTATGAGGGAATAAATCCAAGTCATGGCATGAAGGGGTTCTTGATAGGCTCTTAAAATGGCACTGGAGCCAGACAACATACAGGCCTAAGTAAACTAAAAACTATTCAGCCTTGGGTTTAATGCTCAGTGGATTCACCTTAGTGGTATGTATTAGTTATCTTGGTATCACGGATTAATCTAAACAGTCTCCAAAGTGTCAAGTGTTTGGGGGGTGACTGGATCATGGAGATGCTACAGAGGACATTGTGTTAGGAGGTGGGCCCTAGATAGTAGTGGGTCACTGAGGGTGTATTGGCCTCCAGGGCCTGGTGGCCTTGAAGGGTGTATCCTTGTCCTCATTTTCTCTTCAATCTCTTCTTTCTGGCTGCCACAGATTGAACAACCTTCCTCTGTCACCCTCTCCACTGTTCTGTTTCTGCCTTGGAGCCAGCTGACCATTAACTTAATTTACCCCAAACTCTGAGCCAAAATACATCTCTCCCCTTTTCAACTATAAGTGTCAGGTATTTTGTCCTACTGATGTAAAAGTGGCTAAAACACTTGACTTGGCTAGTTCTTATCTTTGGCTTCAGTTTACTCATTTATAATAGGAAAATTAGTACCTAATTCACAGTTCTGTTTTGGTGATTGTCTTAGTTACTTTTTACTCATTGCCGAGACAAAAATACCTGACGCCCAAAATTAGGGAAGGAAAGGTTTATTCTTACAGTTTCGCAGGAGTTTCAGTTCATACTTAGTTGGCTCCAAGTCAGCATGGTGTGGCGGGGCTGTCCTTCATGGTGGGGCTGCCCTTCATGGTGGCTGCAAGCCGCAAGGCGTGCTGGCGAGAGAGAGGAGAGGCAGAAGAGGAAGACCCGCCTCATTTACACTGTATGTCGGCTCCAGCCCTGGGTGGGTACAGCACTCACATTGCCAATTCTGGCGCTAGACAACAAACGGAACACAAGCAAGTGCCAGACTTAGCCCCATCAAAAGTATGTGAGGACTTGGGGGTACATAGCATATCACCCAATACAGTGATAAATAGACATGCATCCAATTTTTTAGCACATCATGGGAAGACATGACTACTTTGTGGGAGGTGACAATGCAAATCACCAAGTCTATCTGAGTGAGTGACACCAATACAAATGTTTAGTCTGGAAAATCTTTTGCATTCATTAAAATGGTCTATTTAGTTGACCCAATGTTGCCCCACTTTAGGGAGATTTGATGTAGAGTTCTGAAGCTTAAGACCCTTACCACGATTCAGTCTCTTCCAGAATGCTAAAAATAATTGAGCATCTTTAAATAATTGAAGTCCCCTTTGCTCTTGGACCTGCGAACAAGCTCAGCATCCACCTGTGAAGGTGAGAAGCAGCTGCCTGCAGCACAAACCTTTCAGATTCTCTGACAAATCAATGTCCAGCCATCTCTACTCAGCACAGCCTACACTTTGTCAGAAAATGAAGATATCACGGAGATGCTGTCTTGCCTTGCTTATCTCAGCACTGAAACTTCCAGAGAACACTCCTAAAGGCAAGCAGAGTACTAAATGTGAAAACACGTAATTTAACTCCAAACCTTGTTAGAGCCATCAAATATACAGCCATTAGCATTGTGAAGACTCTGGAATGAAAACAGCATAACTTTAAGCAGCTAACACTACAGACAGGGGAGTTTCATCTTGAGCAGCGGCTGTCCCTGAAGCCACTGTCAATGACTGCAACATGCCAGGACTTGAGAGAAGAAAAACCTTAGAAACAACACAGAAAACTACCTGACACTATTTTATAGACAGAGAACCTAGGCAAAGAAAACAAAGTGTCTTGCCAGAAATTGCAGGGCTGCATGTTGATGGGAGTTCCAGCCACAGACATTGAAACCAGGAGTGCTGGTTTAAGTCAAACACCTTCTACTTAGAGCCTACCTCCTAATTAAGAAGTAAATTAGGATAAGAATAAGGAGACTGTCGCCAGAATGGAATGAGGTAATCAAAAAGCAATTTTGACAAGTACACAACTCCTAGTCTTAGTTCAGTGTTCTTTCTCCTTTATCATATTAAGAATGCACCATGCATACAGAAAATTTCTCTCCTTTTTGGAGCTAAAACACTGATCAGTCTACAATAATAACAAGCAAAGATATTCTTCTGTGAAATAATACTACTTACAAACCCTAGGATGATATTGGTATATGCCGTTGCATAAAAAGGACGACTGGTCCTACCATTGCCTTTTTTGTTTAACTCATATTCCTATAATCACAGTCAACATTGCTTTGAAATGAAAATAATAGTTGTGATTCATTGAGTGCTTATTACATACCAGTTTAGGGAGGGATACAGCCCCTTTAGTGACAGATCTGGCTCTAAATACCAATTCTTGTTAGGTGGGTAATCCTGAGTATTTTAATTTCTCCTTTTCTATTTGTGGAAAAGGAAGAATAGTACCTCACACATGCTTGATACACCATAAGCACTCCATAAATAATAGCTAATACTACTTCCCAGGTGAAGACTCTGCAGTTCAGAGAAGATCTGGAGCAGATGTTGAAGGCGGAGCAAACCCGTGCTGTCCACTTCTGCAGACAGCCATTCAGGCTCTCCCCTTCTAGATGGTTGCCCTGGGAAATAGTATTAGCTATTTGGTGATCTCAGAATTTCATTGCTATCTAAAAGCTTTCAAAGACTTAAAAACAAGGGCTTATATTTTATTACAGCTACTCAGCATGCAGTCCCTCCCTAAATTATGCTTACTTTCTGGGGAAGAGAGTTTTGGCATAGGGCAGCAGTAGGCCCTGCTCCATAGGGAAGTGGCTCGAAATACTTCCCCTTGTCAGCAGAAACCAAATAGGTCTCCCTGGGGTTCTGCCTCAATGGGGAAGTGAGCTTCGGCAATCTCTTATCTCCTTCACCATTGGGTGTCCCAGACCACTGGCACTGGGGGTACAGCGGGCTGAGGAGCAGCATTTGTTTTATTAACACCTTAATTGCAGGCAACTTGGAATGCTTGATTGCACGGCCTCAGGAAAATGTGGAGATGGTGCTGCCTGGCAACTTCTTCACAGTCAGGTCAGTTATAAAGTTCTTGGAATTTATCCAAGCAAATGAAAAAGTGTAAGTTCTACATGTTCTGCCTGAAGTTGAGGTTATTTCCATTCTCAGTTCTGTCCTTTAACTATTTTAGTATCTTTCTCCTTCATTTTTCAGTTTTATTTGTTCATATTTTTAAATTTCTATAATAATCTGCTTTATTTTCATCATAAGTTAGGTCCCTGTTATTCTTGACAAGACCCGAGGTCAGTCAGAGCAGGAGCTGTTCTTTTTCCAAACTCGGCTCAAACTTTTGATGCCCCCTAAATCCCTACTAATTGGAGCCCACACTTGTGGAGCACTTGCTATGCACTTGGCAGGTCTCTAAGCTCATTTTCTATATTAACTCACTTAATCTTTAACAAACACCCTAGCTGATAACAATCAACCCATTTTATGAAGAAGGAAACTAAATATTTCTAGTGCAGAGCCTCTTGCCAGAAGTCCAAAGGACAAGGGAGTAGAGTGGGATGTAACAGAGAGCCAGTTTCTAAGCTCTTGACTACACTGTAGCCTTGAGCTAGGGAAGCTCAGAAAATGTTCACTAGAAATCACTGATAATAGCATCAAAAACTGTGAGTTAGACTCAGCTGTTTCTCTGAAGCCTTTTTCTTGAGGATTTGGCTACTTTGAGATAAAGCCACAGTAATTCTTGTTATTCTGGATAAACTTTAATTTATAGCTTTAGTGATCATTGAAAGGAAATTCTGAATAGAGATTTATTAAAAATATGAGAATAAGGAAATAAAATAAGATTTCTACCTAACAGACCTTAAAATCAGTACCTAAAATGATCAAATTATTTCCAAATAATAGAAATATAGAAAAAGAAGCTTAAGAATGCTTACAGGAGCATGATAATGTCTAGCACTTAGCACAGTAAAATTCACAATGACAGGTGTTCAATAAAACATCAGTCATAAAACCAGTCACAGTGACTGGTGTCTAGTGAATCACCAAGCATCAGATTTTATGATCATCATGCATAAAACCAGGAAGGGAAATATATTCCATTAAAAATAACTTAAAATGTCTTAAAACATAAAAATGATGGAATTAGCAGACATAATATTAAAACAGTATGACTGGGTTACATCTGTTTGAGAGGGTAGCAAAAAGTTGAATAAACTAAGTTCATTTTAGGAAACATCTAAAAACACACAGTACAATGTCTATATTGAAAAACACTGAATAATAATGATATTGACGGCAGGTCATCATTTGGTAAAAACAAATTAGTTTCAATATGTGGCAACATGGAGGAAAAAATACTTGAAAAAAATGGATAGAGCATCAGTGCATTGGGCAACTGTAAACAATCTAGTATAGGTGTGATTGGAGTACTTGAATGGGCAGAGATGAGTAGAGAGTAGAAGAGTGAGTACAGAAAAAATTATATGGAAAAATAATAGTTGAAAACTCTTCAAATTTTATAAAAGTTATAAACTTACAGAGCCAAGGAATTCAACACCTAAGGCTAATAAGCATGAAAAGCACTACATCTAGGTATATTATGGTCAAATTGATTGAAATCAACTGCAGTAAAAGAGATGATCTTAAAATGGTCAGTTTTGACACTAACCAACATTTAATGAAGACTCCATTGCTGATATGGAATTACATGTGACTGCTAAACTTTGACCTGTGGTAAATTAAAGGAGGACATTAGTGGGAGAGAATGTACCAAGAAGTGTAACACATCAGGCCTATGACAGGAAATAACACATATAAGGACTAAGAATCTGGATAAGTATTACCATTTAAAATATAAGAAAAATGGTTATAATAATTGTTTTATGTTCTTATTATAGCTATATATCTAGAATATCTCTGCCATTTCTGATCCAATTTTGGTTGACTTATTTATTTTTCCCTACTAATGACATGTTTTCTACTTCATTTGCTACATGGTTTATTAGCTACAAGACAAGAATTTGACTTTTAATGCTGGTTGCAACTATGAATAGAATCATTATTTTTTGTTTTTTATGTTAACTGTGCTTATCTGGAAGTTCAACTTAGTTGGAGATTTCATTTTATGCATTGTGAATTTCTACAATGGATGAGTAAGATTTAATTCTTGACCCTGAAGATTTCATGATCTTGGGGGCAAACAGATACTAGAAATGATAGGTGCAAAATGGCACAGTGCATTTCCCAGGATAATTATGAATCGGTCCTGAGTGAGGACATCTATTGAGATATCAGTGTCTCATGACTGGAAAGGAGTGTGAAGCTGAGATCAGTATGTGTGGGTCTAGCACAGGACAGAGACGCAGTGGAGGGCGGCAGTGGGCATTTGTGTCTGGACTGTAGAGTTGCCATGGGTCACTTGCTGCAGCAAGAAACTCTGGAGGGTAGGAGGTGATTCTCTGAGGGCCACAGCACAAGGAAGAGAACAGCTGAAAGAGCACTAGGACCAACTTTCCCATTCTCTCACTTGTGCAAAAATGTGCCACTAAATTATTATTATTATTATTTTTTCAGCACCAGGGATCGAACTCACAACCTCACGCCTGCCAGGGCAGGCGCTTAAGGCACTGAGCCAAACTCCCAGCCCTGGTTTTTTGAGGCAGGGTCGCACTATGTAGCTCAGGCCGGCCTTATACTTGCGTTGTAGCCCAAGCCGGCCTCGAACTCACAACGCTCCGCCTACCTCAGCCTCCCGAGTGCTGGGATTAAAGGCGTGCGCCACCACGCCCGGCTCACTAAATTATTTTGAAAGATTCATACAAACAGCATAAAGTGTGCACCGGCATTTGGACTTGGTTATCAATCTACCTCCATCACACACTGGACGTGATGTTAGATGAGCTATTTAGACTCTCTGGGCTTCATTTCACATATCTAAAAAAAGTTGTTCTCAACTTTCTTCTTTACCTAATCATCGTGATTAACTTAGCACGTTACTCTCCTATAAGGCATCATTCGTTTGTCTTTATGAATTTTCTGAAATAAATTGGCAAAAACTGAAATTTCAAAGAAAACAGTAACAAAATTTATGACAATCTATAAACGTTTCAAAAAATTCTAAAAACTTTCAGGAGGATTAAAAGCTAATTTTAAATTTCATTTTAAAACGTGAGAATTAAAAGAAGAAAATAAAGTTTCATGATCATAAGGTGTATTATTCTCACCAGAGAATCTTTACAAACCTTGATATTTTAGTCTCTTTTGACTTAAGTATTGGTAATTCTTCACCTCTACGAAGTCTATTCAGTTATATACGTATCTTATCTCTCGCAAATGCCATTTGTACAAGAAAATTGAACATTTGTAAATGTCTTCAGTATTTAAATATGGAGACAAACTCAGGATTATGGAGCAGGAGAAAAGTTTAAAATAAAATTTTGTTATATTTGTGTTCCTTTTCAAAATATAAAAATGTAAAACTGAGTAAAAATTTCTAATTCCAACCTTCAGAAATAGCCACTGATAACATTTTAAATGTACAGCATCTTCCTCTAATATGCACAAATATTTTATAAAATTCAGTAGTTGACTTTTTCACTTCACTATGTTACTTATATTTACCAGTGCATGGCAGTAATTGTTTTCTATGTCATAAAATTTAATAGTTGTGTACTGTTCTACCACAGCTATGTACATTGCACTCTTATTAAATTTTCACGCTATTTCCTACATTTATCTGCTGTGAATAGCAGGCTGTAGTATAGCAAAGGTTAACCAACTGGAATGGGGAACTGGTTTCTGGTTCCAACTCTGAGTGGTTTCGGACATGTCATTTCATGTCTCTGAGTTCCAGTTTTCTCACTTAGAAACTTCTCAGGTGGAGTAAATGAAAACCCAGGTCTCATTATGCTAATTATATGCAGATGCCAGCACTGCCATGACTACGGGGTGCTGTGCTGGGGAGGTCTTAGGCAGAGTGCTCCAACTGGGCACTCTGAAGCTAGGTGGGCTGTTTGCAGAACTGCAACACCAAGGAGTGAACAGCGGCAGAGGCCTGTGAAAAGCAGTCCAAAGGCAGAAAATGCTTTTGCTTCTGCCTACCCTTCCTTCTCTGAGAGGTGAGAAAGTGGGCAGCAACTTGGTCCTCAAGCACTTCGTCATTTGGAGGATGATGCTTACGGATATGATTGGACATTGTACCCTGTTTACATCTGTGCACATTTTCATCTTTATAACCAAGGTTTTTTTAAAAAATGTATACTAATTTAAAAGCAATTAATTTGTATTTGCTTTACCAAGGAGTCAATTTTTTAAAAAAGCCAGAACTAAAGTTAAAGAATAGGAGAACACTGGATAATACAGATTTGTCTGATAAACAGAACCATAATCCCTTCATTTAACACGGATTTATTGTACTTCCATCATACTCAAGGTTCGGTTCCTGAGCACAGAGAGACACAGGAAGTATACAAAACAGAAAAAGGCAAGCCCTTGTGAACCTATATTTCAGTAAAGGGAGAAAACAGATTACCTTCTTACAGTGTCAGATGGGGCAAAAGAAAGTAGAGTAAATGACATAGGAAATGTGGACATTGAGGAAGAAGTTGCTATTTTACAGCAAGGGCACAAGAATGAATACTTTAATAGTAAGACATTTGGAAAGACCCCTAAACATTGTAAATAAATAAATCACCTAGACATGTGGAGGTCAGAACATCCTCCAGAGTTTTGGAGGTTCCCTGTTTCTGTGAGTAGAATACACAGCAAAGAGCAAAGGAGTAAAAGGTGAATTTTGACAGGCATTTGGATGACAGATGCAATAGGCCTTTATTTGGATCTAGGCATTTATTCTGAGTCAGAATGGAACAAATTAAATGATCTGGGGAAAATAAGTGATATGATAAGACTTAAGTTTTAAAATGATCTTCCTGGGTA
>RJWM01009233.1:0-68993 GCA_004363535.1 Dasyprocta punctata
AAAAAAAAAAAAAAAAAAAGTACAGGGAGCCATAAGGAACAATGTAAAAATAAGCATTTCTCTCTCAAATTCCCTTAATGGAAGACATTTTCCCCAACCAGGAAAGACTTACTGGAGGAAGTGAAGGACCTCTCACTTCTGCACAGCTTCTGATGACTCCTTGACATTGATGGACAATTTCTTATGCTCCATCTGCTTCAAAATCCAAACCAACACTTCCCAAAGCTTACTGCATACATGACTCCCCTGGGTATAAATTAAAGAGCACATTCTAGTTCAGCAGGACTGAAAAGAGACTCTCTATCTCTAATAAGCTCCTGAGTGACTCACATGTTTCTATTACAAAAACTCTAAATATTAGTGCATATTAATATAAATAAAAAATAATCAAAGAGTTAAAATATTGTCTTGGAAAGGAGACTAAATATCCAAATGTTTAGTAGTATGGAGAGTAGGCCTCTTAATCCTAATGCCTAAGGGTGCTATGAAATTATGAAACTATGAGAGGGAAAACTTGGACCGTTTCATATATATGTAGCATGGCCTGGAACATGTCTCCACAGGTCTTACCTCTAACCCACACTATTACCTAAGTTGCAGTTAATTGCATTTTTACTGCCACAAACACTATTTTTCAGGCAGCATTGATTCATGAATCTCTCATTATATGTATTTAGTAGGTGACAGCTCTTGCTGACATTGATAAATAAAAAACGCTACTTCCAGAAGAAGTAAGGGACCCAGGTGTCTGCTTTTGGTTTGTGAAATGTCACATCACTTTGAGAAGTGTATTACGGTTTTGCAATCTGACTACAAACAAGTTTAAGTTCTTGACCACCATATTACTTTGAAGAGTGTGAATAAAGGATTCCAGAAAGAAAAGCAGAACTATAGCATTGGGATGGCAGTACATCCTCACATTAAAAGTTTCTGGAATGAAGAGAGGTATCATGCAAATGAGAAGCAGTCTTAGCAGGAAAATTTTCTGCCTTATCACAACTAATTGTTATTTGAATGTTTTGTTTGTAACATTGAGAAATGCAGCTCTGAACAATATGGGAAGGAAAAGTGAATTCTGTTTTCACCAACTGGTTATAAATTTTTAAGTTTTTATATTTTATGACGTTAACAAAAAACACAAAACTTGAAACATTTGTAGTCATTTCAATGTAAAAATTTGAATGTATTTTTAAACAAAAGATTATTATGACCAAAGGAAGCCTGAATAGAGATGAGAGCAGTCAAATAAACAAACTTTATGTCTGAGAGCTCACCTACCTCTGGCAGGTTCAGAAATGAAACAATAATAAAGATAGCCACAGCTTTATACAAAGAATTAATAATGCTTCAATGCAGAAGAGTAAAGGCTTCATGCAGAACTAGCATTTAAAACTAAGGCAATAGGGATTAGTGTACTTATTACACACTGACATAAAAAGAGTGTGTACTTGAATTTCAAGAATCTTCCTAGCAACTAAGCAGATTTTCACAAATTTTTATTTCATGTATGATTGAAAAGGATGCCTAAAAATTCTTGGGATAAAGGAAAATAAAAATGAACTTTTGTACTGCAGATGTTGACAATTTTTTTATGGAAAGACACAGTAAATACTCTAGGCTTTGGGGTTCATATAGTCTCTTTCATAAATATATAACTGCATATGTAGAGCAAAATCAGTCATGAACAATAAGGAAATGAACAGATGTGATTTTAGCCCAACACAACTTTATTAACAATGTCAAGCTGCCAGTAGTAAGTTTTAGCTTACTGATCCTACACAGGACAAAAGCGAATTTGGTCATTATCCTCAAGATGGTATGGTAAGTGAAGGACATTGGGAAAATAAATATTTAGACCTCTAACTAGAGTTTCTCTAACTAGGGTGAAGTATACGATATTCAACTCTTGTTACTGGCAAAACTGAAAAGTAGAGTATTGTAAAGGTGAACAGACCTTCAGTAAGTCTTCAAGTGATGGTTCTAGATTGATTATTGAGGGCATATATGGAAATAAATCTGCATAATTACTTAATGAAAGTGAAGAACAAGATTCTAATGTAATCAGCTTGCCTTTCAGCAAGCAGCTGTTCCTCTGTGCTCCTTGGACTCGGTATTGATCTGTATTGTCGAACACTGAAGAGTGAGCAGTTGTGGTAAAGAGATGAGTCTTTCTTAAGCATTTTGTTTAGCATGTAAATCACTCTCACCCCTGCCAATGTGTCCCATTAAGCAAAACTAGCAAGATAAGGGAAAACAATTCTCCCAACCTAGGAAATTGTCTATCTCATCTGAGTATTGTCTGAAGAGGGTGCACTAATGATCGATCAGTCTAACAGAGGGCAAATATCCTTCCATCTTCTTACTTTGTGAGAAATATATTCACATGCCACTTCCCCAGACCTTGTTGTTAATCACTTCATTTCTTCCAAATATCTGAGAGTTCAAACAGAACATTAGTTTCCAATGAATTGGTATAGATCACTATGGCTAGCCACTTTGCTTTCTAGGAAAAGAGGAAAACCAACTGAACTTTTTAAAACTTTGATCAATGGGAGGGCTAATTTCTTTATTGGGCTGTAGGGTGACTTCTAAGTCTGGCTATCAATGTAGAACTCTATTTCTAGAGGGTTTAATGTATGTGGTTAAACTTGATTATCAACTTAATTGGGTTAAGAAACACGTAAGAAGTTTGTAAAGCACACTTCTGGGTATTTCCGTGTGTGTGTTCAGAGATGATTTGATCATGACCATACTAGCTTAACCTGTAAATTCATCCATTCATGAAATTATAATCTGATGACATCAGTGGGAAGTAATGGGAATAGGAGGTGGAGCCCAGGCGCGGGTGCAGATCATACTGACCTGACCTTGTGGACTATATATGGTCTCTGGCCATTTACTCTGGTGCTCTTTTTCTGCTTCCAGGTTGTTGTGAGATGGGTAGATTCCCTCCACCATACTCCTCCATCACGATATTTCTGCCTACCACAGGCCTAATGCTATTGAGTCAGCCAAAGTTGGACAGAGCTTTCTGAAGCTGTGAGACAAAACAAAACTTTCCTTCTTTAAATTGCTTGCGTATTTGACACAATGACCAAAAGCTGACTAACAGAGTTTTGAATTCTTTTGTACACCAGGATTTAATTTTTTCCTCATCAGTCACAGGAAATGTCATGGTGCCCTTGGTGGAGATAGAGAAAGAAGTGGCAAAACAGCAGGAGTAGGTGCCGGGAATATGAACCACTGAGTCATGCAACTTATTTATTTCCTCAGAACTTACTGGAGCTCACTCATTTGTTTACACAAGTTACCTGATTTCAGAAAGCTTATAAACACATTCAATTTAATAACTCGGGAAAATCAGGGAATAGCTATTCCGTAACAAGCATCTCAGGTCACAGGGCCACTCCACATACCTCATTAGTAAAATCTACTGTACATTCAGAACTTTAAATGCAAGAGACTCAGGGAAATATAAATTTAGGCTTTCAATCTCTCCAACAAGTAGAAAGGTGAAATAATTATCCTGATGTCCTATCTAATATAATCTGTTAACACTTACTCTTTACCTATTCTGTCTTTAAAAACTATTATCGGAGTAAACTATCTAAAATGGAAACCTGATTATATCATTGATGGTTCTCCATAGGTTACAAACAATTCCATAGCTAATGTGTTAGTCTGGTTTCATCTTTGACAGAATAGCTAACATACACATTTTAAGAGAGAAAAATTTTATTTTGACTCACGGTTTCAGCAGGTTCAGTTCTTAGGAACCTGCCCCAGTGCAGAAATATCCTGGTAGAAAGATGTGGTGAGATGAATCTACTCATTTCAAGATAAATCTACTCATTCCAAAAAGCAAAGATTAGGCAAAGAGCAGCAGGGTGCAAGGGTTCAGAGACTAGATATATTCCCCAGTGTCATGCCTGAATGGCTTACTGAGACACACCCAGCAGTGTGCTTTGTTAATCTCACAGGCATCGCTCAGGCCAACCAAACTGATAATTAAGCCTAACCATCACAAGCCTACTTCTTGTCCACTTGACAACCAAACACTTCTTAAAATATACTTAATCTTCGTATACAGACAATAACAAAGGCATAATTCTAATATGATACAACTATCTTGAGTATGGTCAAAGTCACATTAATTCCATTCCTAAAATATCAACAATCTCAGTATTGCTTGAAAGCCCAAGCCCAAAGTCTTATGAGATTAGTCAAAGTCTTTTAGCACTTAACTCCTGTAAACATGTTTATAAAGTTTTATATTACCAAGATACAATGACACATGTAAATACACACATTCCAAAAGGGAAGGAGAGGGGAATAGAAAAGAATAAGACCAAAATAAGACCTAAACCCAGGAGGGCAAACATTGAATCTTCTAACTTCATGTTCAGCATTTGGAGTATTGGGTGGTGAGATGCACACTCCAAAGGGCTTGTACAGCCTTACCCCTATAGCCTTGGCGGTTGTAGTCCACATGGCTTCCACTTGGGCTGACTCCATTCACTTCCTATGGCTTTTCTTGCCAACGTTCCACATTCCTGGCATCTCCTACTTGCTAGAGCTTAAACTTCTGGCATCTCCACTGCAGCTCTGATGTCACTCTTACCATGTCATGCTCTCAGTAGGGACACTGATCCTATCAAACATTGTCTGCCCTCCCAGACCTTCCTTTGTGTCTTAGTTACTTTTCTCTCATTGCTTAGACAAAATACCTGACACCCAAAATTAGGGAAGGAAAGGTTAATTTCTTGTAGTTCTTGGGGGTTTCAGTCCATACTCAGTTGGCTCCAAGGCAGTGTGGCATGGTGGGGCTGCCATTTATGGCAGTCATCAAATAACAAGGTGTGAACTGGTAGGAGAGAAAGAAACACCTTCCTCTTGCCCTTACACTGTGTGTCGGCACCACCCCTGGGTGGGTGCAGCACTCACATCACCAATCACAGCACTATACAACAAACCAATCACGAATGCTAGATTAAACCCTGTATATGATTACATGAGGCTTTAGTGGGGGCCATCCAACTGACCACACTATAACATTCCACTCAGACCCCCCCAAAGACTGATGTACATCCTTAATATAAAAGACATTTAGTCCATCTCCAAGAGTTGCCAAAGTCATAACAGTTTCAGCATTGCTGAAAAGTTCAAGTCCCAAAACTCCAAGATCTATGGCAAACTCCTAACTGTAACCCCCTGTACAAATGAAAACAAGTTAAGCACTATCAAAATGTAAATGCACAAGATAAACATTACCACTCCAAAAGTTACAAACAGGGGAATACAAAGCATTGGAACCAAAGCAAGTCCAAAATCCATTAGGGCAAACATTAAGTCCTGGAGTTCTATGCTTAGCATCTGAAGCAATCTGGTTGCAAGCTCCAAAAGGCCTGAGTGATTCCACCCCTGTGGCACTTCCAGGGGCTCCATTTCTCACAGCTTTTCTTGGACAATCTATGTTCATGGCTTTTTCAAACTTTGATTTTCCACTGCACCCTTGGCTTTGCCCTTACATCTTTACATATTGCCCTCTGAAGGTGGGGTGGAAGCAGCCTTAGCCCTTGTGTATTTTCCTTGCACTTAAAACCAGCACCACATGGATGCTGCCAAGGTCTGCTGCCAGCTGGAGCAGTAGCCAGGTTTTCCTCTCTCTTGGCTGCAGGGGTTGAGTGCCTAGATTGCTGAGCTCTCTGAACCTGATTGTCAGGAACAGATTTTTTTATGCTGCTGCCATTCTGGTATCTGGTGTGGCCACCATCATTTTGGAATCTCCTGTGGCCTCCCTTGCCACTCTGGAACACAGCACTCTGTGGCTTTCTCCTCCAAGCAAAATCTTTCACTTTTGGTGGTCTGAGGATATAAAGGCTGGAGGCCCACTGCTTTCCAGAATGCCTCCAGGCCATCATTTTCACTTCTTTGTTCCTTCTCAGCAATTGAGGTCTCATCTATATCTTTATAGTCCACAGTTTTTTGGTCAAACTCATGTTTTAAATCACCATGCTTGGCTTTTTACTCTTGATTTACAACATAAATCTGGCTAAAAGCCCCCAACAATAGCCACCCCACTGTCTCAACATTTGACTGCCTTGAAATTTCTTTTGCCAGATTAATCAATCCTCCACTCTTAATCTCAGTCTTAGGCAAAGTCTGTGGACACAAGCAAAATGCAGACAAACTTTCTGCCAAGCAATGCACATCGTGTGGAGTCCAACAACCAATGTAATCTTTCTTCCCTGCAGAAACCTCCCGAACCTGCTCTTTACCAGCAGGCTTTCTATCAGACTTCTGGTCCCCTGAGCTCTGACCAGAGTCTCCCC
Source organism: Dasyprocta punctata (assembly GCA_004363535.1). Classification (NCBI taxonomy): domain Eukaryota; kingdom Metazoa; phylum Chordata; class Mammalia; order Rodentia; family Dasyproctidae; genus Dasyprocta; species Dasyprocta punctata. The sequence goes on from RJWM01009233.1 coordinate 6,333, forward strand.
TATAGAACAGTGTAAGCTGTTCCAGCTCTATACATTCAGGTAACATCTCTGAACCTTTCCAAACTCTTTCCACAAGCCATTTCCAAAGGCGCTTGAAGCATAACCCTACTCCACTGCTACCAAATTCTGTCTTAGTTACTTTTCTCTCATTGCTGAGACAGAATACCTGACTTCCAAAATTGGGGAAAGAAAGCTTTATTTCTTACAGTTCCTGGGGGTTTCAGTCCATACTCAGTTGGCTCCAAGGCAGTGTGGTGTGGCAGGGTCACCATTCATGGAGACACTTTGAAATCTGGGTGGAAGACTTTATGACCCTACAGCTTTTGCATGTATTGTGCATGCCTGCAAAACCAGCATCATGTAGACAACACCAAGGTCTGCCACCAGCTTGAACAATAGCTGGGGCCCCTTGAACCACAGATGCAGAAGCCTCTGAGTACTTAGAAGAGTAGGCACAAGTAAATGAATCCTTGACAGAAAAATTTTCCTATGTAACTGCAGATCAGGGGGTGCCAATGTTCTTTGCTCAAAGAAGTCTTTTAGAATACTTTATACCTTTACAAACTTGAACCTACAACGATGGGGTCTGGCATCTTCCTTAGATACCTTCAAGACATTTTTCCTATTGTCCTGGTGCAAAATACTTGACTCCTTTACAATGCTCTCTTCAGTCACCCCTCTTTTGATTACCACTTTACATGCATAGAGTGAAGGTAAACCAGAAGTTGTTCAAATGTTTTGTCTTTGCTTATTGCTCCCAACTGTCTCCATAGATATGGCTAAAAGCAATCATCATTACCCAAGTCACAGCCTGAACGTGATACTGCCTTAAAATTCCCGCCACAAGATAACCTAGTATATCACCTTTAAGCTTAACCTCATGCAGAGTCTCAGAGCATTAACAAAAAATGTGAACAAGATCTTTATTAAAATGTAATAAAAACTTTTAGTCCAATTCCCAGTAGAGTCATCATTCCCAACCAAAACATCATGAGTACAGGCTTTACCTGCAGCATTCTTACCAGCACTCTTGTCCTAAGCTTCCATCAGAATCATCTGCCAGTTTCTTTTTACAACATCATAAGGCCTTTCTAACTCACACTTCCAGACCATTCCAAACTCTTCTGACAAACAAGTTTCAAAGGCTTCTGAACTACAAGTTCAGGTCCAGTCACAGCAATGATTCTATTTCTCTGATACCATTTTTTTTTTGCATTTGACAACTTTGTGTCACTGAAAAAAAAAATACTAGACATATTCAGTTTAAAAAGAAAAAGTTTATATTGACCCAAGGTTGTAAAGGTTTCAGTCCATGGAAATATCATATTAAAAGAACATGGTAGAGAAAAGCTGTTTACTTCATGGAAGCTAGGAAGAAGACAGTAGAAGAAAAATAAAAAAAAAAAGAGGTCAGGGAACAGATATAGTCTCTGAAGTCCTGTCCCCATATCCACTAAGACATACCTAGAAGCCTGCTTTACTAGTTGGTTGGGTGGTCTTCAAGTCAATAAAGCTGACAATCAAGATTAATTATCACACTAGCACCACATAATGCTTAAATGGTCAGACAAGTCTACCTCTCAATCTCATCTTTCATCACATTTCATAATGCAATTCGTGGTATGGATAAAACAATTTATAATTATCAAGTGTTTACAGTATATGAGTACTGTTATAGTTATAATCTAGATGTCCGCCCAAACCTTCACATATTCATGAAACTGGGCTATTTGGGGAGGCAACTGGATATGGGGGCATGATGTTTATCAGCAGATGTGATGTTGGGAGGTGAATCTTGGTCTGAGAAGTTGGGTCACTGGGGATGTGGTCTTGAAGGGTCTACGCCCCTTCTCCTCCTCCTCCTTCACCTCATGCTCCTTCATTGCCCCTCTGTCTCTTCTTCCTGTCACCATGAAGTGAGCAAGTCTCCTCTGCTGCACCCCTTCTGCTGTGCCACCCTGCCTTGGAGATAGTTGACCATGGACTGAAACCTCTACAAATTATAAGCTGAAATAAACCTCTCCTCTTTTGACTTGCAGATATTGGGTATGTTGTCGCACAGATGAGTGAAGTACCCAAGACAAGTACCCTTCTAAATGTTTTACATATACATATTAAGCTATTGAGTGCTTATTAAGGTATTTAAGTGCTTATTTTTAAAGTTATGTGATAGATAATTTAACATGTTACTTTAGCTAGATATTGCTACTCAGCTTCTATTTAAAACTGCATTAGTTAAAATCTCTCTATGTGTGTCTCCCTGTTTCTCTGTCTGTCAGTCCATCTCTCTCTCTGTTTCTCTCTCTCTCACACACACACATACACACAATTCCTATTGCTTCTGTTTCTCTGGAGAATGCTAATTTATATAGGTGGATAATATAGTAGCCACATGTTTTAATATGGGGAAGCCAAGTTCGAGGTCACTAAGCTAGTAAACAATAAATGTGTTGTTGGAAAAACGGGCAGTCTTGAGTCCAGAGTCCATACTCTGAATCATCATACTCTGTCACCCCTCACTATAAGTCAGCTTTGAGTTTCCTTTTGCTGTATACACTACATAAGCCCATTTCCACATCTTGGCACTCTTTCTTCACGGAAGGCACTTCTCATCTTTAAGATCTAACCTTGCCATTCTCTCCTCCAGGAAGTCATTTGTGAATCACTGCTCCCCTCATCCCTCAGGATAGAGTTAAGTATTTGCACAGAGTTCAGACAGTGGTTAGCAACTAACAGAGCTCAAAAAATGCTATGGAGTTGAATTGAATTGATTGAATGAAATTTAATTATTTATCCAGCATATTATATTTTGAAAGGCAAATTTTACTGAACATATTTGAAGCTAGTATGCCTAGATGACAAGAATAATTGTAAGATATCATGATGACATTGATAATGATTGTATGGCATAAAAATCTACTTATTTTAACAAAAACCTAAAATCACTTCTGCAATTCCAATTATTATTGACAGCTAAGTGCCATAAAGTGGCAGTACCCAGGAAGAGATGAAAAGAATACTTAAATAGAGCCAATCACTCCCAGGATGTAGAAACAAGTACATCTGCTACCTCAGGATAGGGGATCAGGTGACATGTTTCCAATGGGATTTCAGAACTGATAAAGATCAGTGATTGTCTACTGCTTGCAGTTATTTCCCATTTGTACCCTGAGAGTTAAGGTCTACAGAGGCAAATAACATGTCTTTTATTCACCAACCTCTGATCAAGAATAACTAACTGCACCGGAAAAGACTTGTTATGTTCAGCCTGATTAAAATCAAAGATCTGGAGGTTGAAAATGATACCAAAATCCAGATAAGTCTTGGAGGAAAGGCTTGAGCTCACCTGACCTAAGGAAAGGGTGCACGTTTTTTTCCTCAGAGGGTGGACTTGGGAAAATCACTTCCCACCAGCCACCATAACTCCTCCTATTTGTGCAAACAAACCTTTTCCCATGTGACTTCTTCAGGTCTTCCTCCCAGAGGTGAAGTCCATTTCCCTGCCATTTTAAATACAAGATGGTTTTGTGGGGACTCCCTTAACCACTAGAAAGAAGTGGATTCAGGTTGTGGGCCCAGCTTTAAGACCAATCCTTAAGAGGTCTTGTGTTGCTTTCACTTTGATCATCCTGGAATCCTGAAACCACACTGCTGTTAGAAAAACAAATAAACAAATGAAAACATTACTCCAATCTTGCTTACAAAAGGGTAAGAGCAACCTCAGGGAGTCCCCATTGACAGACTATTTGAGTGAGGCTAGTTTAGATTCTCATTCCTGTCAAACTGTAACTGTCAGGTGCCAGAAATTAGGTGGATTCCTGAATACAGCCCACACAGCAGCAGATGAACTCCCAGTTTTCCAGCCCCCTAAATCATGAGAAATAATAGACTGTTGATATCATAAGTCCTTATGTTGTGAACTGATCTGACATATACTAGAAAATAAGAAAAAAATTTGCCTGAAATTTTAACTTATATAAATGTATTTGTTATACAACTAGTTGATATGCCACAATTAAGAGTTAGCAGTGATCATTTTACCAATATTTAATAACTAAATGAGATACTCAGTAAACAGTGGTAGTTTAATGAATAATACAATATAGGTGCTTTTACTTTTCAAATCAAGAACATCTTATTGGTAACATTCTAGTTGTATTAGAACCATACTGTTTATTTCTTCTAATTACCAACACATAGCATATCTTTTCAGAATCTTCCATATTTTCTCCATTTTGTAAATTTTTTATAAGCTGAAATTCAACAGTGATGATAGAAAAAGAAAAAACAATATAAATCATAGTGGTAGTTTTATTTACATAATGATTTAAAAGATAATAAAATATCTCTGAGATTTCTGGGAGATCCAAAGGTAATTTTATTTTTTAAAAATTCTTTATTTTTGTTTTTTGGTACTGGAGATTAAACCCACCACCCTGCGCTTGCCAGTCAGGCACTTTACCACTGAGCTATAGCCCTGTCCCCCAAATGTATTTTTAGCAAAATGAAAAAATTAGAAAAAAATGGAACATGTATTTAATTTCAGATCTTTAACTGGTTGTACCCCATATCCTGGCGATAACAAATGCAAATAAATCCTCTTTGGAGGAAAATACATTTAAATCTTATTTTATTCATCTCAGTTTTTTTTCCAAGCGCATTTGCCACCAAAGTGTAATTACTGCTAGATGTAAGATCAGGACCTGACTCAACCTTCAGACCCTCGACTCTGTAGTGTAAAACTTACAGGTTGATAATGAAACACCTAACCTCTTAAACTGTATTTGTAAGATAGAGACAGTTGTTCAACATGACTTGGGATTTTGAATTTTGTAAACATTAAAATGCTTTAACATGCTATTTTTATTATTACTCCTATAGTAAATTATTTGTCTCAAATTACAATCTATCCCATTGTACCAAATGTTGCTTGATTTAATGGAAAAATATAGGCCATGGGACACCTGAAATAAGTTGCCCCACCCAGATATCCTCTCTAACTGTCCTTTATTCCTTAAACCTTGAAGCTGGGAAAAGAAAAGATACGCTTCCTAGACTCCTTTCCAGCAAGGTTTGGCCTCATAACTCAGTTGTGTGCAGTGAATGTTACAGAGTCTGTGAGTGGCCAGTCCACTGTGTCCTGTCGAGGCTGCAGATGTGATGGTAGGAGCTATAAGAGTACTGTGGAACCATGAAAGAACGTGAAGAGAAGTAAACAGGGCTCAGTTCAGAGCTTATGCTAGCAATCACTTCCTACAAGATTTATTGTTATGTAAGAAAAAATCTCCTTGATTTCTTTAAGTTCCAAGATAATAAGCTTTCCTTTGCAGCTGAATTCAAGTACTGAGTGAAGTACTTTTTCATATAGAATACATCAAATTTTATTTTATCCCTGACTAGTTGTGCAGCATGGTCAAAAGCAACTTTTGGTAGCAGGGACTCCTGAGGGAGGGAGAGACTGTTGATGTAATCTAAGGATTAACGTGATAAGCACTAAGGGCCTTTCTGTCCCATATTAAGTTCTGAATGGCAAAAACTGCACATAAGGAGCCTTTCCTTTCTGCAGTACCTGAGCATTGTTTGGTAATGGATTATTTAATTATGGCCATAAAATTATTTTAACAAGAATACTTTGGGCAATTCAAGGAAGTGAGAACAAAAATAAAATTATTAAACACATTAAACTATAAACAAATGTCATCACTCTCCTTTTTGTTGCATCTTTAAGGGTGGCACCCAAGAAATCAACCAAATAGTTTTTAAATTATTCATTGCAACTTGAAAATAAAAGGAAAATTTGATGCTGAAAGCATTGCTTAGATAATAATAACTAGTTTAAAATGGATTACTGCTTATATAAAAACATAGATTCATATTCAGTGATTTCATTTTGAAATAGAGATAGCAATAACTATTAAACATAACAGTAACTAGTAAATTAATATGGTAATAAGCACTCTGTGAAATACATTTTTATCACATTTGGATATTAAGCTACTTCTCATCAAGAAATAACCCAATGAAAAAAGATATCCTAGTATAAAACTGACATATGAGTATTTGTTTTTCACTTTATAAGAAAAATTTTAAATAAAGTGATTGGACAATGCAGCCCTTCAGAATATATCATCTCCCAGTACTGGAAAATAAAGAACCTATATATTTTATTTTTCAAGATTAAAAGAGATGAGATATGATACTATAGAAAAATGATCTGAGTCTCTTTTGGATTAGAATTGGTTCATCTCCATGTAACTCACTGAAAATAGTATCTCTTTTCAGTTATGGTGAAAGAGTTAATTAAAACTCAACTTCATGCTAAAAAGCACTAAATGTAAATGATATATTTTCTATATCTAAAAAACATTAAGCAAGCGGTAAGGAAGCAGGACAACTTAACGATGGGACAATGGGCAGCCTCTACCCTGAGAGACAGTGGCCACATTGACAAATTTAAATTTCAACTTTGATAGCTTCATGAAATCAAATAAAGGCCTAGAGCACACATATAGGGGTTGATGTAAGAGGCATTCCCACAATAAGATGACGGCCGAGAGGGATAATCCCTCAAAGTCAGCGCAAGCAACAGCTAAAGGCAACATCTAAATCAGCTGTTTCAGGGGCCCAGGAAACTCTGCATGGAGTTTGATTAAGGTAGCCCTGACTATTGCTCCAGAGCCAGAGAAGAATACATGAAAATCTTCTTTGGAGGAAAATATCCCATTCTAAATCTTAATTTAGTCATCTTAATTTTGTTTCCAGGTACACTTGCCAGCAAAGATAAGTTACTACTGTATAGAGTAGAACTGTTGAAATCATCAATAAAGTATAAATGTGAAAACACATCAGATATTTGAATTTGTGTTATACCAAGAAATCCATCTCTTTTTTAAAGAAGAAACTTACATGAAAACTTTCAGACAAAAAAAAACAAAACCCTTATCACCAACCAAGCTTAATGAAAGGACATATTCCACATAGAAGCAAGAATAATTTGGATGGAGGGTCAGAGATGCAGGTAGTAATAATTTTGATAAGAAAATCAAGCACATTGTAATGCCTAGAGTAACAATTAAAAAATACAACCTTATGTGACATATAGAACGCTGAAAATAAGATGGTTAATTTTAAAACCCAAAAAGGACAGAAATTACATTAAGTAGAAGGAAACTGCACTAATTAAAATACTAACATTTTAATACTGACAGAAGAAAGAAAAATGTACATGCAATTTAGGAAATTGTAAATCTTAAGGACATACTAAAGTTTAAAATTAAATTATAAGGGAATATACTATACAAGGTATAATGAGGCTGATTTTCTCAGATATGATTAAAAGATACAGTGGCCAAATGAATTATTTTTAAGACAAACAAGATCACTTGATGATAATAATAGATCACATTCATTAAGAAGAAATAAGCATTTTAAATCTTTATGTATTTATTAACATATTTTTAATATATGAGCCAAAACAAAAATGACAAAACTAAAATGAAAAATAGGAAGAGCCAGCCACAGGGGGAAATTATGAACCAATTTTCCAATAATTAATAGAAGAAACAGATACAATTTTTACTAAAAATTTAAGAAATTTTAAAAAGACAACAAACTTTACCAACTAGATATACCATAGCATGTAAAACAGTGCATGTTACAAATGCATAATCTACTTTCTTCCACAAGCATTTCTGGAACATTTTTCAAAATGTGACCATACACTGGGTCCTAGAGGTAAGTGGCAAAAATTTCAAGTAACTAAAATCATAGAGCATGTGTTTGACTACATACTAAATCTACACAAATTTTTTAAAAAGTAAGTAAAACAATTATCATATGCTTTGAAAAAAATTCAATCCCTGGGCCCAAGAAGTCACAAAGTAATTTGGAAAAGTCTTTGAAAATATAATATACCACAATGCATGAGAAGTAGCTGAAGCAGGACCCAGAGCAAAACGGCAGACTGGAAATATACACCAGGAATCTCAAAAAAGGAGAGCAGGATAAACTCAAAGAAAATTAAGAAAGGAAAATGTAGAGATTAATTTAATCAAAATGTACAAAAAACATACATTAGAAGCAACAAAGATGAAGGTAGACTTTTCTTAAAAGACCATATAATTGGTAACTCTCTGGAAAGATCAATCAAATTAAAAGAGAATGAGGGTATAAATTGTCTGCATCAAGAATAAAATGGGAAGCATCTCCAAAGAGGTGGAAGAACGTGAAAAATAACAAGATATTAAAAATAGCACCTGTGGTGCGTTGAGAGCTGGCAAGCTGAGAAGAAATTTAGACAGAAACTAAAATAGACACATTGGCATCTTTTCTGTAACCTGCATTCATCTTCTCTGTCTCCCAAAGCATAATGTCAGAATCGATGAACATTCCTACTGTGAACACCATCGTGCTCACGTGCTTAGAAGATGGTAAGAGCAAAGGCAAACACAGCAACTTGAGCGACAGGATTTCCAGTCACTTCTGTCACTGGAAAGTCACCAAGACTAGATCAGAAGCTTAAAGATGGGTCAGTGCAAATCAGAACAGGAGCCACCTGAATATCTGAAGCAAGGCGAAGATCAGAGGTTTTGGAGACCAGGAGATTTCTATTTTTAAAAAGCAGCATAACTTTGGGAATATTGTTTAGTTTCCCTGTTCTTTCTTTCTCATCTGTCAAAGTTAATGATGCCTTACCTAGGCACAAAAGTATTAAGATAGCATGAGATGACTCAGTAAAACAGTGCCATAGGAAAAAAAGAGAAAGAAAAACAAAAGAAAATCCAGTGCAGATAGTGTATCTAAAAGTGTGCCCTGAATTAGCACAACTGTCTCACATGTTTTCTATGTTCTGTGGCATATTAGTCTGGTTTTCCATCTATATATAAGGTAATTAACTTTATATGATCTTATAAGATAAGTAAATGAATCTGACACTGGAAAAATAAAAGCAGGGTAGAGAGAAGGGGAAAAAGAAAGGAACTGAAATATGTTATGTGCATGTATCAATCACCTATAGTAAATGTAATCATTATGTACTGTAAACATGTACTAATAAAAGTAAAAAAAAGTGAAAAAATCAGTGTCTAGCAAATGTTGGGTTGCAATAAATACCATCTCTACATTCTTCACCAAAGTTAAAACAAAACAAAAAAGTAGTTGAATCTCTAATTGTAGTACAGGAAACAAAAATATAAAAGCAAAAAAGTCATTGTATTAAAAATAAATCCATGCTCCACAGGAGGTGGGAACTTATCAACATGAAGTTCTAAAGTACAGTAGCCAGGATGGAAGGTATCACAGCACAGGACTATATTCTAACTGCCTTGAAAATATGGTACCTGTGAAACTGGCTGGGGTGAAATATAAATAATACAAAATGAAAGGAAATATTACTCTGTCTTTTAAAGTTAGAAATTTATGTGATTCTTTTAAAATGGAGAATGTGGTTTGAAAAGTCTCAGCATGTGTCATAAGAGTTCTAGTTTAAATCTATGGAACAGGCTCAGCAAGGATAAGGTTTGGAAGTTGACTGCATGGGTGGGAGCTGTACCTAAAGGGCAAATGATCTCTTATTGCAGCTGTTTGGGAATTTTCAGTTGTGTAATCCTTAATTCGCATTCATTTCTCTTGTGGTACCCTCTTGGGCTGTATGTATAAGGATCATCAACATCTCCTTTACCTAAGAATCTTTCCCCGTACATATTTCCATAAATTTCATATAGTAATTTGATGTCTGTTTATTAGGCTGATCCCCAACTCAAAAAGAAGAGAACACAAGTCATGTTTGATACTGGAATGATAAGCCCTAATCCATCTCAGCATTTTCCCCCAGCGTTCCTGGTCCCATATGTAATAAGAGCCCACTCCCAGGTAGGATCACAAAAGACAGCATTGTCATAAGAGACATGGATGGCATTGGCATATGGGTGATATAAGGTAGTTGCTCTGAAGATATCCATGGTCACTTCGTTTTAAACTTATGAAAGTGTCTATTGAAATATAGCTCTTGAGCTGAGGTTCAAATATCACATTACTTCTTCCTTCCCATATTCATCCAATGAAATGCTACAATTCTGGAATCCAAAACTCAACCTTAGCAATACCACTCACTAGATCTGGATCAGGAGGCATTGATCATGAGAAATACCTAGCAAGGGTTGAACTTTTGCCCCATCTGTTGACCTCCAGGGGAAGGATTGTTGCTGGAGATGAAAGAGTAAATCAGTCATCAGTGTTTTGTTATGGAACCACCGTAATAATCTCCATGATAGGGTCAGCAAGGTTATGGATTGACAAATACATCCAGATCCTCAGAGTGGCTTTCAGGGAAGAACCTGAAGTTTCCACACATTTTCTCATGTACATTGCCATATTTGTCTTTTGCTGTCCCTGAGTGACATCTTTTACAGTCAATAAGTAATCATTAGAATTACTTTCTTGATTTCTTGAGCCACCCTAGGAAATCAACCACCCTAAGGAGACAATTGAGGGAGCTCACAGTCAGTCAGAAGCATGGAACACATGAAACCCTCAACTGGAGTCCAAATGTTGGTGATCAGCCCTTAACCTGTGGGATTCAACACTTATACCAGGTAGACAGTGTCAGAATTTAATCAAATACAGCTGGCTTTGAGTTGTACAAAAAAAAAAAATCACACATTGGGAATCAGAATGTTCTGTAAGTAGAAATAGATCTTATTGGCTGAATATCCTGGGGAGTGCAATTGGATTGAAGGGAACTTTGCGTAGTCCATTTGACATTTGTATGCCTGAATTTAAAATGACATCCATTCAGTCTGGGGATGACACAGCTTTAATACAGTTGTCAAAATGCAGATGAGTAGTGGGACCAAGGACACGAGGACATAGGCATTTGGAGTACATTACGGCCTTCCAAAAATGTGCATTTTTGGTGGCTCTGTTTCATTACACCAGTGACTTTAGAATAGCCAGGAAAGAGAGTCTAAATATCAACGGGGTGGTTAATTGTATATGTCATCATGATTAGGCCATGTTGCACAGATATTTGGTCAAACATTATTCTGAATGTTCTTGTGATGATGTTTTCAAATGAGTTTTACATGTTAATCAGCGGACCTGCAATAAAGCAAATTGCTCTCCTGAATATGGGTGGCTCTTATCCAATTGGTTGAAGACCCAAACAGAGCAAAAGTTGGACCTCCCCAAGCAAGAGGGAATTCTGTTTATAGTGACCTTGGGAGCTTATCTGTAATATTGACTCTTTCCTGGTTACAAAATAGATGGCTTTGGCACCAGAATGCAGGTCTTTTCTGAGAAAATAGTCATCTGTCCTCCCCAGCCAGATTTTGGATTCACCAAAACTTCACAGTCACACAAGCCAATGCTTTAAAGTAATTCTCTTTACACACACACACACACACACACACACACACACACAGTCATCTATATTAGATACCAAAGTTTGACAAGTTCTGGCATAGATAATATGATGCAGATGCACAGATGAAATATGTAAGACTGATTTTTCTGAAAAAAAGAACGAAATATCAGTAATAACAAAAAAGCATCATAGTTCACTATAAATTTATCATCAAATGCAGAAACTTTCCAGGCTTCTCTATCTCTCTTTTGCTTTGATTTAATCATTTAAGGTACCCCATGGGTGGTATAGGGAAGATCTGTTTATTTTCACAGGAAGAATGAGGAATGGTTGACTGAGTTTATGATGGTTAAGCTTTATTGTGTCAACTTGCTTGGGTTGGGAGTCACCCAGGGCAGTGACTGAGCATACTTCTGTGTATATTTGGGTGGCTTATGCAGTTCTGACTGTGGGTAATACATCTGATTCTTTGCCTCTTCCCCGCTGGCGCTGTTCCCCTGTTCTGCTTCCTGGTCACCATAAACAAAGCAGCTTTCACCACGCCTCTCTACCACACTGTTTCTGCTTTCGAGGCAACTAAACATGGACTGAATATCCTCAAAACATGATCTAAATTCAGCCTTTTATTCACCAAGCTGTGGGTGTTATGTATTGTGTCCATCCAAGGGAAAGCTTATAAATATAGGGCCTTTGGAAAACTGTCATCACTTTCTACTTAATTGCACTTTTAGGAATCCAGAAATTAATTTTAAATATTAATCCATATTGGTGAACTAGGTAAATCTGAAAACTAGCCCTTTATCATTATCTTTCTCCCACATACAGATATGTTTTACTTAAAGGTATACAGACAAGTAAAAACCAGTGCTGAGTCCTTGCTGATTCTCAGTCAAGTAAGTAGAAAGCAAACCACTGAGTGATATTTCTATTTCTTATAAAATAAACACATATGCATCCAAGTTACATGTTGGTAAGCCCATGCTCCAAAGTACAATGCATTATGGATAAGGTGGCACGACCTACTTTTCTAAGTGTAAACCTTTAATATTTGATTTATGAAGAAGACACAGACTTCAGAAATCGAATGATGAAAAGCCATACCCATCAGTGTCTAAGTCATGATTATCCAACACCCTGATTGGTACAAATGGAGACAGCAAGAAAATGATATATCTTTTTGTAAATCAGAAGTGTCCAGGAGCGGTAGAATGTGTGTCTGCAGTACTTGCCACTCTATATAAAGGAGTGAGACATAGAAGGGAAAGGGATTTCCTGCTCAAGGATTGGGTAACAGGAAGCAATACAATCCATTTTATGGGGAAAATGTCACAAAAGGGTTTGTGACAATGATGGTAAAGAAGCAAAGAAGTCGGAGAAGGCACAGGGGCATGCAGGCAAGTGTCTACCCAGAAAGGTGGCAAGGCAGCAAAGGCCGTAGGGAAGTCAAATACTGTGTGTGATGTTTGTTCAGTTATGGGGTGTTGTTTAATTCTATTAAATGAATAATTGCCTTTAATTTAGGAAGTACACTTAAGGAAACTAGTTTTTGATTTTTAGTTTCATATCATCTATTGACTAATATGTTTGCAGCAAATCTGCTTATTAATAGCAAAGTGATCGAGTTTGAGCTCACTTTTCATGCGTTCCTGAACTTTCATGCTTTTTAAATCCTTATGAAACATTTGCTTGGGAAACATTATTTGCTTGCTTCTTTGATAAGCTACTTTACCATTTTTAATAAATCACATTAATCCATCCCCACAAGGGGTGTGTTAGAAACGCTCAGAAGAACATGTAACAATGCAAGTTGGACATTTCTGGTATCCTTTACCTCCCTGGGTTAATTGCATATTGAGCAATGCAACAGTACTGGCTGCAGATCAACCCCATCTTCTTTCATTTTTCCACTAGAAATTTTGAAAAAAAAAGTTTCTCAAGAGACCCTCTCCTTGACCCTGCTAATAATTTTAGTGGTGTCAGTCATCTAATTGTCTGACCCAAACAAAGCTCAAGGGTCTGGGCAGCTGTAGTGTGATAATGGAAACAAAACAACAGGAACAAAATTGTAATGGAGAACAGACTAGTGGTTCCCAGATGTTAGGGCATGGGTGAGGAAAGGAAGAGGTTGTGATTGTACCTGGCAGCAAAATATAACTTTCTGATGGAGCTAATCTGTCCCTGGATGTGAACCTACACCTGTGATAAAATTGCAGACAACTAAGTATGTTCAAAAGCGAATCCAGGCAAGAATGGTGGAATTTGAATAAAGTCAGTGGGTTGCATGTCAGTTTCTTAACTGTGATACTGTATCATCAACTTGCAAGTTACAATTGAGGGAAACTAAGCAGAGATGCTATGAAGGACCTGCTATTACTTCTTGCGGTGTCAGGTTAATCTACAATTATCTCAAAATTAAAAAGTTAAAAATGAATTGTACAGCACATATGTATCAGTTAATCTTGAACATCAACCTGAGTGAGTTGAGAGGCTCCCAGAGAGAGGTTTAGATTGAGAGGGCATGTTCCTAATCAGTGGGAGAGCCCAAGTTCATAGCTGAATGGGCTATTAAGAAGTGGCGCTTAACTGAAGAAGGTGAGTGATAAGAGCTTGGCCTTGGAGGCCTGGTCCCAGGCCCCTTCCTCTCTGGCTTTTCCGCTGCTCTTTGGTTCCTAATGCCATGAGTTGTTACCTTTCCTCTGCAATGCTCTTCTGCCATGCTATTTCTAACTTGGAGCGGGCTGACCATGTATTGAAACCATGAGCCACAATATATCTTGCTTCTCCTTTAATGTCTGTCAGCAATTTTGTATCAGCTACTAAAACCTCATTATAATAAGTCAGTCTTTTAATTTTGGCCATTCTAACAGATGTTTGGTGACAGCTTGTTGTGATTATCAATTCCATAATTCATACTTATTAGTCAAACAAATACTTTCTTTGGTGAAGTGTCTTGAAAGTATGTATTCATTTTTATTGTTCACCACTGAGTTTTGAGTGTAGCTTTAAATATATCAATTTAGAAGATGTTAATAAGTGTATGCTTTGCAAATATTTTCTCAGCTCATGCCTTGTCATTCTCTTATAAATAGTTTGAAAAGCTGTCAATATTTTTAGTCTAATTTTTCACCTGATTATTTAATGAATTACACTTTTTCTATTGCATCTAAGAGATTTTTGCTTGACTCAAGATAACAAATGTTTTAACCACACCAATTGTTGGCGAAGATATTGGAGAAACATAACATGCATTCTTGATGGGAAGGTAAAATTTTTACAACCTTTTGGAAAATACTTCAGAAGTTCTTAAAATGTTAACCCCATTTTACCATAGTCATTCCACCCTAAAGTATTTTCCCAAGAGAAAATGAAGCATGTGGCCATGGTCTGGAATACACTGACACTCATAGAAGCATTATTTTTTTAATGCGCATAAGCTGAATAAACCTCAAATGTCCACTGATGGATAAATGGGTTACACATTGTGGTATGTCCATACAATGACACACTGCTAAAGAATAAAAGTGAGTGATATATCAATATATATACTTTTTTTTGTACCAGTAATAGAACTCAGGACTTTACACTTGCCAGGCAGGCACTTATGCCACCGAGCTATATCACTGGCCCCTATCAACACATATAGTATGGCTAAACTTCAAAATAATTATTCTGAGTAAGAGAAGTTACACATACACACATATACCCCTACATACTGTAGGATATCATTTATATAAAACTGTAGAAAATGCCAGTTAATCTATATTGAGAAAAAGCAGATGGCTGTTTTCCTGGGGATGGGGCATAAGGAGGGGTAAGAAAGATTACAAAGGACATTAGGAGCAATGGAGCTATTCTGATTTTGATTCTGCATGTGTTAAACATTTCAAACTGTACACTTTAAGCAGCTTATTTAATAAAGCTCTTCAAACGCTTTCATTTGGAGCACTTGTGCTCCTCTTTGAACTGCAGAAAGCTACTCCTGAGGGACAGGATAGAGCCCTGTGCACTTCTGGTCAGGGGGCAGGTGGTGCTCCCACTCACAAAGCCCATGAAAAGCCCACTTTACTTGGTGGAGTGAGTAGAAGCCATGGTCATTTGTCTACAAGGGTGAAGTTTTCTTGGTCTCCATCACCAAGCTGAGGGAGGTCTGGAAACACTCCTTCCTAAGTGCTACTTGCTACAGAGCATAGACAGAGGATTTTTTTTTTTTTGGCTGGGGTGGGGTGGGGCAGGCAGAGATGCCAAGACAGAAGGGCTCCAGGCTCACAAGTGTAGCTAAAGAGGCTGGACCATGTGTCCTGAGAACCAAGATTAGCTCTGAAAGTTGCTTTCCTCAGAAAGAAATTTCCTTCACATGTTGTTGGTGTGTATGACTCATTTTTGGAGCCATCCAGGGTGGGCAAACTTTCACAAAGTTTCTGACAAAGTGTTTTCTAGTAGACAAAGAGGGGACACAAAGAAATGTGCGAACCCAGCAGTTTCCATTCATATCTCTGCTGAGCCACAGAGAGCAGATTGCCTAACAGCGGAGGCGTCTTCTGAATCCTGCAACTCATAGTGTATGTTTCCAGGTGGACAGAATAAGCTACCAACTTTTACCCATTCGAAATGTTAGAGGCAGTCAGCACATCTCTTTCTTCCAAATGGTTTTCGCACAAGATAAATTATTATTATTTTTGCCTTCTGATTTTTTTTTTTTTTTGGAACTAATCATCACTTGGTAGACACTACCCCTCCCCTTTTTTTCTTTACTAAAAGAAAAGGCATTTCTGCATGATGGAATATTTTGAATAGAGCAAATTGCCTTGAAAAAAATCGCAATAATGAAACGCTAATAGGCAATTAGCAGTTTTTAAAATGTCCACCCTCGTTGTTAAATGAAAGGCATTCCTGTAGATCCCCCCGCCCCAGGAGAATTTTTAAAACACTGCAGAATTATTGTTTAATTTAGAACAGATTTCCACAGTTCCCCTGGGATTGGAGTATAATAAATGCATCAGTGTAGTTTGTCTTTTCACTACCTGTTTCCTTAGAAGATTTTAGCAAGTTTATTCCAAAGGACATCAAATTAAAGGGCATTTTAATAACAGGCATTTTAATAGCACTACTTTTCTTTTTCCATTTCTTTCATAAAGAAGATAGATGACATTTGTTAAATGATAACCACCAACCTTTACTTGGCAAAATATTTGAGGTTAGCTACAATAAACAAGAAAGTCTTAGATAATGGAAGTTACATAAAATAGGGCAAATGGGATTTTACTTAATCCACGGCAACTGCAGGCAGTGCCTCTTACACTGCATAGTTGAGAACACATTAAGTAATCCTTCATGCACTGGAGAAGCAAGCCTGTAAGCAGATGCCTGCCACATCAGTCTTGTCTGAAGGGCAGGGAAGTGCCTTTTCTCCCTTCTGTTCAAGTAATATAGACGAGAACTTGTGGCTCATAATCAGACAGAAAAACACCTCGATCCAGGTTCAGGGCTTCCCTTTGGTTACTGCAAGCGAATGAATAACAATGACAACAAAAATAATAACTGGCATTTATCGAACACTTAAATTTTCCAGTTTTTATAGTACACACTTCATACTTGCTAGTTCTTCAGCTTTTTACCATGATAATACATAATCTCCCATTTACAGATGAAGGCTTACAGGGACTGGATAATTTGCCCACAGTTATACAAGGTATAAGAAGTGTGGTGGTATGCTTAGCATTTTTTATGATGGCTATTTGATTTTATATCTGGATATCTCCCAGGAAAAAACTCAATCATCCAGTCAATAAATAGGACTCCATCTGATGGACAGAAAGGACTTTCAGGTTGAGAGAACCCACAGTTGAACTATTTAAAAATGAAATAAATTACTTTATGGCCCTCAACATGCAAGATCTTCATATTAAGGCCATGTAAAATCAGTTCCCAAAATATAAAGCCTAAGCCCATGAATCAGAAGAAAGTAGTCAGACCTATCCTGAGAAAGAACAAAGGATGGATTCTACCCTCGTGATGTCAAAACTGGCCTCACTAAGCCAAAAATCATCCTTTGCTATTTAAATTCTGTCGTCTATGTTGGATCAGCTGCCAAAATAAAGGTTTTGGAAACTGAAGGAAAGGTTTGCTCCCCAATGAAGAGAAACCTGTTCCTGACATTTGTAAGTCATTTTGCTAAGTTTTGAGCTTCTAAATGCAAACGTTCTCCAAGTTCGTGACCTGGTCCCCTTGAAAATTTTGTTTACCACAGAAGCATGTATCAGATTTTATTGTACTAGATCATAAAGCTGCTGTCTACTCAGAGTCCTGAAACTTATTCCCAAAGATTCTCACTGAATATATGAAAATCAATGCCAGTGATGTTAGCAACTGCACAGAGTCATCCGTAGGCATGAGCTCCTGTGCCATCCCTGGTGAAGTACCCATGTGCCCGTACTTAATGCTTTACAATGTCCAGCCCTGTCCCTTGGGGAGACACCCACACCCATCTCCACCTTGTAGACAACCCCGATTCTGCTAGTCAGTGGCTTGTTTTTAAAAACAACATTGTGAATGGGAACCACCGCCTGGTGCCTGGCAGCTTCTACTTTTGGTTCAACAATATGAGATTTGTGTTATTACATATCATAACCTTCAAAACAGTTGTTTAGATGAACAGATATAGACATGTAAAATTGATCTAATCATATGAGTATTAATGTAATAATGCAGCCATTGTCAAATTCCTATCATCTTGTTTTGTAAACCTATAATGTTATTGTATTGGATTTGTTGTTGTCATTTGTCTCTTTTGCTTTTTGTCTTTCTTTTCTGTATCTTTATTCCCTTAAATAAAAAATAAAATTAAATTAAATTAAAAAATGAGATTTGTGGGTCTCCTGAAAATAAGGGATTTAAAATGCAGAGCACACAACCTGGCAGACATGTGGGGATAAGGGCGGAAAATTACTTTACAATTCTTTCAGGCTCTTCCAGCAGGAAAAGCAGAGCATACCAGAGAGAGGAAAGGGATTTAGACAAGTGCCATGTGGAGATCTTAGGGAAATAAACAATTGGTCTATGAAGCATTCAAAGCTTCATGAAACCGCAATATCTGTGTCAACCCCGGTTGCTAAAACAGTGGGCACTTCCAGAGACATCAGCAGGAAAAGGCCCTTTGAGTCCCAAACCTCAGAAAAATGGCAAGACACAGAGGAGAGGAAAAGTTTTTAAACTTTACTTATTGATTAACTGATTGCTTTAAACAATAGAAATGGGTTCTTAGACACAGTTCTGGAGGCTAGAAGTCCGAGATCAAAATATTGACCAGTTTGGTTTTTCCTGCAGAAGAAAGATAATATCCTAGGTTTATTGTATTGATAACATGAAATTATCTGGAAAAGTGTCAAATCGTAGCGGCTGGGAATGTGGCTCAGTGCAATATATATGCCATCTATCTATCTATCTATCTATCTATCTATCTATCTATCTGTCTATGTCATAGTTACCAAATCTTGACAGGTAAGATGCCCTAAACCCTCACATGGTTCCATACCTGAAAGGAATGTTTAAATTCAAAGGCAACTTGTGGTAAGCAAGGATGTTAAAAGACCATCCCTGCAGCTGTTCTGCTCAGAAGCCTCTCCCGCGGCTGGTGCTGAAGGCATCTCTGTCTCTTCAAAAAGCAAAAAGGTACAGTTGAGCCTTGGGCACAAAAGAGTGGCTGGTAGGACTCAAACAATTCTGTAAAATGATATGAGGAGTGAATGAATGCAAGACTGAGGAAAGTGGGACTGTTGGAAATACAATAAAACAGCGATCACACATTCTACTGTCTGTCCAATCCTGATTTTGTTTTGCTTTGTTTGTAATTCCATTGTCTAAGTTCTTACTTTCTTTACTAATGATTGTATTCCTGTCTATATTCCAACACCAGTGACTGAGTTCTATATTTCCTAATTGACTTGGTTCTATGTTTAATAGTCTGGCTTCTCTGGTACTCGGTTCCAGAACTCTATTCCCAAGGGTGGAGTGCTACCAATGCCTTGATGGTAGGTGTCCACTTGCCTGGTACTAATGCCAAAATAACTTCCAATTAGTTTATCCTGATGCATTGACAGGTTTTTTACCCCCATTTTGTTACAGATTGAATCACTATTATGGAGCTCACAGAAGTATGAACTATTGGAATTGTTTTAGGTTAAAGAAAAGCAGCATCTTCAGATGTCAGATTTCTTTGGAAGGTTAAGAGAAGTAGAAGTATTCATAAATTTTATGAAAAGTCTAAACTTGTTCCTAATTCGTACTTCACTTAATCAAAAACATTGGGATAATAAGAATTTGCATGTGAGCTGTCAGGGGGTAAAATACCCAGAAAGTGAAATGTAGATTCTGCAGTGCTTTAGGGCAGGAGTGAGAAACGGAGATCCTGGACAATAAAGATAAAACCCATCACCCCTGAGAAGGTAAGAGTGGAAGGGAAGGCAAGTGGAGTTCAGATAATACAGAGCTAGAAAGACTGACAAGGGCTAAAGAGGACTGCTTACAAATATGTTTACACATGTCTTTTTCCCTTCTCTCTTTCTTAGCAGACCAGATCATGTTTGTTATCATTTTCATTGACAAACCAAGGTCTGTGAAGAACTCTCTGACACTGACTCACAGGAAAGTAGAATTAGAAGAAGCCTTAAGAGTAGAATCCCTTTCATAACTGTTATAGTTTGTGTTCCTGTGACTCTGCCTCAAGCCTCATGTAATCACAGACACAGTTGAGTCTAGCGTTTGTGATTGGTTTGTTGTCTAGCACTGGGATTGGCAATGTGAGTGTTGCACCTGTCCAGGGGTGGAGCCAGCATGCAGTGTGAGGACGGGAAGAAGGTGTGTCTCTCTCTCTTGCCCAGTTCACGCTTTGCTATTTGCAGCCTCCATGAATGGCTGGCCCTCAGCAATGCCACCCTGCCTTGCAATCAGCTAGTTATGGACTGAAACCCCCAAGAACTGTAAGAAATAAGCCTTCCCTTTCCTAATTTTGGGCATCATGTATTCTATCTCAACAATGAGAGAAAAGTAACTAAAATAATCACTGTTATTCAGATTTGTCTCATTTACACGTTTTATGCTGCTGTAAAGTTGGTCTGCACTGATTTTCTAAAGTGACTTTTAGACCCCTTATACTTTTTTTTAATTTTAAAGAGAAAAAAACCCCAGTAAAATCAAGAAGCAAACAATCAAAAAATGACAACAAAGGCAAAATGACAACAACAACAACAACAACAAAACAATAGCCATATATGAGGCTCAAAGAACATTGCATACTTATACCATCTTCACACCATCCACAAATATTTGTAGATGAACTAAGGACTTATCCTCTATCCAAACAGTTCATTTCATTACTAGAATCAACCCTTTCCTCACATACTGAAGAATAGGACTAGATCCCTCTTAAATCTCTTCCTCACCAAGCTAAGGCTTATTTCCTGTATCAGTTGTCATAAGAAATTCTCCTTATCTCCATCTCTATACAGCTAGCTCATAACCAAATAAACTCTAGTGTTCAATAACTTATTCCAAAGTCAGTACATATTTTTGCACCTGGTTTGCTCAGTTTTAAATTGGAGGTTTCTTAATTTTTCTTTCTGCAGGTTTTATGTCTACCTGGGTGGCAGCTCATGGTCAGTTCCTTTCGCTCACGCTACTCCACTGCAGCTGCACCTGCCTAATTAGACAAGAAATAACTGGGCCCCAAGACATCTTTTAGTATCTTTTAGATACTTTTAATTATAAAATTCTACAAAGATATGAAATGTTGGCATAAAAATGAGAAGGAAAATAAGACTCTACAGATTAAGAATATGCCATTACCTCTTTGGAGCTGGGCTAATATTTTCATGAAGAGAAGTGAAATTTTTCCACACTTTTTCTTGCAAGCAGACTGATCCTGCTCACATTTTCTTGCATTCTTTTTGATCCTGTGGAAGTGACTCTGTCTTTTATCCTTACCTATTCTGTAGTCTCACCAGGAAACTGGTTTTGTAATGAATCATCTAAGAGCCCAGAGAAGCATGAAGGAATTATAACTTACATACCATCAGCTATATTGCTTAGATTTTATTGTAGTCAGGGGTTACAAGGAGAATAAGACAATACAGGACACATAATTTATAGTATCATTTACAATAGTCACCTGAAGAACCAAGTACAAGAAATACAGGAAATCTGTTCACACCCTAAAGACTTAAGAGAATCCAGCCTAGGGCCTAGATCCCACAGCAATGTTCTACGTGAGTCCAACTGAAGACCTAGCGCTCATGACAATGCTCCCCATGAGTCCAACTGGAGACCTAGAACCCGTGACAATCACTCCTGTAAGTCTATTTCACGGATCTACAGTGAGAAGGCCCAAAGGTCAGAAGTGGAAGCTAGAAAGTCTATGCTAGCAGGATGAAAGATTTGTACCAGTGGGTTGAGGGTTCTGCACTGGCTCCAAGAAGTGACACTCAAAATAAGAACCCTGAAAAGTACCACAGCCATGTTCAGTGACAAAGAGATCCTGAGCTTCTTTGACAATAAGAACAGCTGAGTACATATCAGGAAGCCAATGTGACAAGCTTCTCCTGGAGGTTGAACAGCACACATCTTCCCTCCAGAGCCAAGAAGCCATGCTCAAAATAAGGACCAGAACTCTCCCAAAATGAACAGCAGCCATTTTCAGCAACAAGGTCCCGAGCTCCTCTGATGATAACAGCTGAGTTCATATCAGGGAAGCTAGCAGGACAAGCTCCTCCAGGAGAACCAACAGCTCTAAACAAACATAACACTTGAGAGATCCCACAATGCTACTTTTCCTCTCCAGGTCTTCTTTTTATGCTGGCAACTTTCCTCAGGTAGATCATCTACACTCAGCACCGTGTGATTCAGTTCAGCTGGTGTTTAAGTTGACCACCAGTCTTTAATCCACCACAGACTTCGTGGAGAGATTTAAAAGAAAGACTATGTAGAAACTTGTACAATGCGGATTTCAGGAACTCTTTCCAATGTCAACTGAGTCACTGATAATAATCTGTGAAACACTGCTAGCTGTCAAGATCATTCTAGAGTTTACCGCTTTTCTTAGGAAATCAGAGGTGATATGACATGGCAAAAGAAAGACTGGAAATGTTCAGGTATTAATTGCATCATTTGCACATGTATTTCTCTGTTAAGTAAACTTTCCTGGAGCAGGTAAGGGAGGCATACAATTTTTTCAGGCATACACTGCTAAAAAAAATCAAAATTGGCTAAGACATGATGTGGTCCTTAACCAGAGGGGCTTATTTTCTGGCACTGAGACACTTAAGGAAAGTGTGACATAAGAACACAGATCAATTTTACCTCTGTTAAGAATTATGTGTTATAGGAAATGACTGTTTTTATTTTATGTTATAGTCTTAAAATGGCTGGTACTGACAATGATTATAAAGACCATGTTTCCCTCCTCGTTTACCATGATAGTCAATGACAAACTCTCTCCATTAAAAACTATATTTAACATCTTATATCTCTCAATTTCCTGAAGCATATTTTAAAATTAAAGTTATTTTAAAATTAAAGAATAAAATTATTCTTTCTAGAGTTTGTCTAGGTCTTCATGACACCAAATTAAGTACTGAAGAGTTCCCATTATTTTGCTGTTTTTGCTTCAAAATGTTAAAGAGATCTATTTTAAAAGAATGCTACTATTTTTAAACTCAATGATAAAATAGAAACCTAAAATAAATCTTTTATGCAAGGTAGAGATAAGTATCACTGAAATAAGAAAATATGATTTGTGCCCTGTATGAAATCCAGCCTCATATCCTGTTTCTGACAACAGAACTATGAAATGTTTTTCAGGAGATTAATTATTGCCCTACTAGACCCACCAAAGCAGTTCTCTAAATAAAAATAAAAATCAAATGAAGGTAATAAAACTAAAAAGGCAGAATTCCTATCATCCTTTACATTATAGTTGTCACAGAATTAAGATTCAACACTCAATTATTTAGAGACACTCTTCATAAATCTCCACTATCACCTCAATTAGAAGGTTATAGCTGAGGCATTTCTGTAAATCAAATATAATTCTCTTGTGAGACAAAATTAACCTATGTCCTTCAATCTTTCTGCATGGAAGTTGAGAACTATATTTGAAAAGTGAGGATATTGAACCATCTCTCTTCCATTTTCTCAGTGATGTACTATAACCATGAAAGTTGTTCCATCTATTAATTCTAATACTCCTAATAACAGTGTCTTTCCTATTTTTCAACTGCTACTTCCACTTCTATTATGGGTGATCGTAATAATCATAGCCAGTATATTGATTTGTGGTTGTGAGTTTCATACAATTGATGCATTTTACAGAAAGTGATTCATTTAGTCTTTGTATAACTGCATGGAGCTCAGTACCACTATGTAATTGAGAAATGCCATGTTGCAATTGAGGAAATGGGAGGCAAACAAAGGTAGGGCAATTTGTCCAAGGTTCATCAGCTCAGATATGTCGCTGAATGTCACCAAATAGATTATCTATTTTTTCAGACTTTCATACATCAAAAGTATCTTGGTGTTTCCTAGAAGGTTTTCCATGTATCAGAGAATAAACAACTGTGGTGCTATTGGGGTCTGTGGCTAGATGCCCAACCTCCCAGATGAATGCATGGTGAAGGCCCAAATAACGGAGACAAGCAGTATGGTCCTTAGGGCTCCAGGAGGACCAAAATCCACTGCAGGGTTTGTTACCCTGGTGGTTGAGCCCAGACTGTCTCTGGGCGGCCTGCATTTATTTAGAACAAGGAAGGGGCTTAGTGAAACACGCAGGAAACCTGGGCAGGAACTTGGGAGGGGCTCAAGGACCCCTCCAAGCAACACATGATGTGAATTAAGAAAGTCTCCGGGTGTCCTCAGCTGTGGCCCATCCAGCCCCCCAAGGCATCGCCTCACTCTCAGTTCAGCCATGCCTGGGCCACGTCACAGCCCTGTGTGTGTATTTGTCTTCAGCAACTCCAACGAACATCAATTCCCAAGAAAATTTGAGTGAGAGTGAGAATGTAGGGAAGAAATCTAAACTTCTCTAAAAAGTGCACAGTGTTAGGATTTTATGAGTGAAAAATTATGAGTTCTATTCTTCCCATGCATAGCTAGTGGATTCTGTATTCAACTCAACTTAATCAAGTCAGAAATATTACCTTTCTACTAAGGAATAATATTGATTTAGTTTAGGGATAAGTCTAAGATTTCTTTCTTTCTTTCTTTCTTTCTTTCTTTCTTTCTTTCTTTCTTTTCTTTTTTGTCACACACAAAGCATTGAGAAATGCAATCATTTTTAAATGTCAGACCCTGAAAATGAAATGAGGAATGTTTTCATTGCATACAAAATTGGAGATAATCTTAGGTATAACTCATCCTGTTTGAAGATTCTGATCCTGCAACTCTAAAGCTAGGACTCTGAGATGAAATCATATGTTCCTTTAACCCTCCTGGGACTTCAGCAGCCAATACTTCAAAGTAGAGATCCCACAGGTGGAGTTAGGCTGATTGAATAATTAAATATATCAATTCCATGAAGAATTTAACCTTATCAGGCAGTTTATTCTTCATAGTCTTCACTGCTTAGATGACAAGGCAGGCTTTCAGTTCTGAAGAGATTCAGAACAATAAATTAGTGCTAGTGCCAAACAGAGTTTTCCATCTCTACAGTCAGTCACGCTATGCCCACCGCTCAAAAGTCATAGAAGAAGAGAGATGAGTTTGGTACAAAGTCACATTTCAAGCTTTACTTGTGTAAAATAAAAATAAATCTCTACAGTCACAGCTAAATTTCTAAACACTCTGCAATAACAGATTGAAGGAATTTATCATGACCTCTCTAGACCTTGATAACTTTTTGAGAAAAAAATCACCCAAGAACAAAGACAATGCAATTATTCGCTGTACTGTCTGGGAATCCAGACTTCTAAATTGTGCTGTGACGGGTGCAGGCTCAGACAACAAAACAAGAAATATAAAAAAGATTTGTCTATTCTCATCTTTGGTGATATCAATTCTTATCTCTCTTTGAATGATCTTAGGAGCAAGACTTAAGGAAAGAAAATCATTTTGTATGTCCCCTTCAGTCAAGAAAAAAATATAAAGTTGTGAATACTTAATGGGGGATAAACAGTAGAACATGCAGTACCCAGATTCCTATCAGCACATTTATTCCCTGCATTTCATTCCAGCAGCTGTTGCCAGCTGTCCAAAACTGCAGGCTAATTAAAAATGTAATAACTCCCTTAATGTGATGCTAAACACGTAGGAATATAACCTACGTTTTAGAACCTGATTAGTTTAATGATTTTTTATTGACAGCCAAAAATGATTTAGTGATATTTGTTCGGTCCTGTGTTAACAGTTTTATCTGAATTATGTTATTAATTCTTCTTGCCAATGCCAAGAAATACATCCTATGTTTATTTATAGTTTACCACTGAGGAGTGAGGATCAGTGAGCTAGAGAGGTTAAATACCTTGCCTAAGGCCATATAGCTCTAAAGTAATGGAGCAAGCTCCAATCCAGTGTCTTATAAACACGGGTGCTTCACTACAATTTCACACTGAAGTTTCAAGTAGGTCAACTGGAGCCTTGTTACTTTATAGACAGAAAGAAAAGATGCTAGGCCACCACACCCAAAAGAGTAAGGAGAAAACAGTAGGAGTTTCTGGGAAATCATTCAATGTCATGATACCTACCTATCAGTTCCCTTTGGTGCACTACCTGTGTTAGCCAGCTTTCCATTACTGGGTCAAAATGCTTGACATGCAACCTAAAGGGAAAAAGATTTATTTTAACCCACAGTTTCAGAGGATTCATACCATGGTCACCTGGCTCAAAGTCAGAAACACCAGGATGACAGGAAATGGTGGAGGGAAATCGTTTCATTTCGTGGGGGCCAGGAAGCAGACTGAAAAGGAAAGAGAGCCCGAGAGGAAGTGGTCAGAAACCACATAAGATCATACCCCAGTGTCCACCCAGGAGCATGCAGATGTGTGCTTTCCTGATCTCCTCGGCCTCCCTCAAGACAATAAAGTTGACAATCAAGATTAACTAGCATACTACCAAATGTCCATCCCGAATAAAGCTAAAGAACAAAAAGTTTATTCCAGCAGCATCAAAGCAATAATGAAATGCAAAGATTCATGTTTTTTATGGCCAGATGTGAACATGATAGAGAAATAACTGGAAGGTGAATTTAAAGGAGACCATGCCCAGAGAGTACCAATTCCTGCTCAAGGTTGTGCTGTACGAATGTGAAATAACTACCTTGTAACTATCCTCTGCTCTCCATCTCAGCTTTACTATAGGAGACCAAGAAAGTCATAAATTCACATAGGAAGCTGGAGTAAAGGGAGAGGGGGAGAGGAAGTAAAGGGCGATACTAGGTGGGGAAGAGTGAAGAGGTTGGGCCTGCCTTCTACTCCAGAGTCTGCTTACCAGACTGAAAGGGTCATACTGGGTGAAATGTGCTTTGGTTGCTAAAGCAAGTGCAGTCATTTTAATTACTAAATTGGGACTAATCTTTTATTATTATTATATTTATTTTTAAAAAGCAAAACAGAAAAGAAGGTAGAAGTAATACAGAATTTTAAAAAAAGCAGTAAGAAATCAATACTAGTTAATATGTAACATATTGTTATCTTTGAAGTAGTTGTTCAAGTTATGAAATCTAGGCACACAAAAAAATCAGACAATCAAACAATGACAACACAAACTACTCTTTCTAGTGAACTAACAGAGAATTAATTGGGACTATTCTTGGTGCTAAAATTTACTGTAAGATTCCACATTCTCTAAGAGTATCCAACACGTCTTCCAGGGAAGGATCCTAAATAGCCTACTTAGAAAATTTAAGGACACAATAAAAAGAGACTAAATAAGGGTTTTGCTTTGTTCTGTTTTGTTTTATTTTGTATTTTATGCCTTCCTGTGTTTTCCTCCTAAATAAAATTGCCACATTCAGTCATAAAGCACTTATGCTAGTTTCCAGATAGCAGTAAGACTATATGAATTTAAACTCATATTTCAGAATAATGATTTCATCTTAAATTTCCCCAAAGGGAATAAAAAACAGTTAATGTAAATTTAAAGCCATAATCAAGAATCATTTAGGAATGGACTTTATCATGCCCAAGGACACTCTGGTAGTCTGAAAGTTGATTTTAGAGAATATTATGGATTGAGATACACAATTGTGGTTAGTAGTCTAATTTAAAAATTTATCATGCTGGTCCAAAATAAAGCTATTATTTCCTCTCATGTAGATATCCAAGACTATATATCTAGGATGACAGGTTTGTATTACCTGTTAAACAGAAATGTGTATGGCTAGTCTGTCCCATTAAATTCTAGGGACACTTGGTTTTGATCTGGTAGAGAAAATAAATTAATGCAGAAAGAATGAATACACATTTTGTAAGACTTGTTCACTTTTATATGCTCCCTTAAAAAAATCTATAGAATTGAAAGAAACAGTAAAGAAGTATTGTGAGTTGACTGTGTAACTAATCTTTCCTGGTGAAATGAAACATATGTACTAATTCCTGAAGAGTAGTGATGAGAATTGAAGAGATAAAGCAGACATATAAAGGTAATTTTATATGCATTTTATAAGAGAGGAGCATAAAGGTAATTTGGAAAACAATATAATCACATACTTGTGTGCAGGATTATTGATTAGTCAGTTAATTCAAAGATATGAGAGACATATTAAAGATTTCACTTTTTTTTAAGTCATATAAATGTAGTCCTTCACTCTTCTTGGCTGGGAATGAAAGGCATTTTCTTTGAGCCTGGGCATGGTGATTGGTTAATTCACTGGTTAATACAGTGAATTACTTAATTAGAGGTGGACAATAATAGTCTCTACCAAAGGCCAGAGCAGAAGCATAAAAAGAAAGTCAGCCCATTCTCTGCTGATGGGATGTGATTTCATTTTGAAGTTACTAATTGGGAAAGAGAATGGTGAAGGGTATGATGGGTAATATGGCCAAATTGGGTTTTAATTTTTAGAAGGATTGATTTGGCAATGACATGCTAATTAACATAAGCACAGTATGTTTTCATGGCAATTCAAGAAATGGGAGGAAAGGCTGTAGGGAAAGCTATGAAGAAATAGCACAGCAGGCTGACATTAGGAAGATAGAACTGATGGGAATTGGCGTCAGTTAGCACTGGGCTGGATAAAAGGCCATGGGTGTGACATGGTGCCTGGGAGCCTTGGTGAGCATTCATTGGATGTATAGAGGAGGACATTGAGAGAGGTCATAATGCAAGGGTATAGAGAACAACCACCATTTTTATTTTACTATTTTTGATATACTGAGTTTAAAATAAATGATCAAATATTCAGGTAAAGATGATCTATAGAAGATATAACATATTACCTAGCACCCTTAGGGAAATAAGATTAATTCCAAATTTCTATGCATTTGTTGTAGTGGAACTCACGCTGTACTGGTGATGCTGTCCCTGCTAGTGTGAACATCTGGATGATATGAGCCCAGAGACTTAAGGCCCTTCAGACTACACCTGGGTGCTGGGGAGCCCAACTTTACAACTTTTGTTTCCTAAAAGAAGTAACTATAACGTTTACAGTAGGACTTCATCACAGATTATAATCATTGACTTTAATTGAGCAAGCGTCTAAAATATTTCCCTGCCTCTAGGAGTGGAAATAATATTTTGTATCTGTATTAATAAATTATTCTGATGCTAATTGAAGCCCTGCTGTTGTGGACAATCAGTCTCTTCGAAGGGCCTGGTTTAGTAAGGAAGAAGAAAATATTCAGTTTATAGGTATTTGGGTACTGTAAAAAAAATCACACATTCTGAAAACAGAAAGAATTTAAAGTTCTCTTAAACCTGATTTTATTTTCCCTGGCATTTCTAAAGAAGAACAAAATTAATATGCTCTTGTTCAAGTGCAAAAATAGTGCTCCTGCCAAATATTCAACTACCTTTTTCTTCTTTTTATTCAACATTCATTAGTTAAGTAAAAAAATCAAGTTTTTCCACAAGTCAACAATTTCATTAGAAACATAAATTGAAGTTTAAATGACTAATTTTAAATCAAGAGATCTGGAGGATTTCAGGTAGGTTTGTTTCACATGGTCATGGCTGGTTAACCACAAAAAGTTACCACATCAACTCTAAATGTAAGAACAGATACCTATACATTTTTGCAATTAATAGTCTAACTAGTATTTTGCTACCTGGTACTTCAAAAATTCTGACCTAATTATTATCCCACTCTGTCTGTGTGCCAACTAATTAAGCAAGATCCTTTGGCCTTGGTGAAGTTGTCTCTATTTGCAAAGGAGAGAGAATAGAGGAACCAAACCCTAATTAGAAATTTTTGCAGTCTAATTTCAGTAATTTTCTAAGGGGCAGTACGTATGTATCACACAGTCTTCCTTACACCTGTTAGCTATTTATACCTGTTTTAAAAGCAGAATCCTGCCGCTGCTGTTCTTCTAAAATACTTTCATGAGGCAGTCATGGGGTCACTATGCACACTTGTGAGTGCAAATGAAAAACATTTGTTATTGTCCGAAGGGCATGGTGCATTGTGATTTCTCCTAGACAAGCATGGGTGAAGGTTTATACAGAAATTCTAAGTGAGCAGCATAGTTATGCCCAGAAGTTCTGTATCAGGGTTATTTGATGTGTGACCATAAACCAGTGCCTATCTTCACGTATTCTTTACAGTATACAAGGGAGAAAAATGCAATAATGAGAGTATACTATTAAGAACTTCTAAAGCAATTTGGTAGAGTGATACTATGTACATTAGCCTAATCTTCTTTGGTACTGCTTTCACATTGCAGGTATTTTATTATTTCATTGTAAAAGTAATTCATTTCTCAATTATTTACCAATTCTGAGTCTATAACAGATTGAAAATAGATCAAAATATACAGTGAATATTTGAATTTTTGAAAATGCATCACAATAAAAGTCATACTGGTCCTAGGCCCCTTTAAGATATGCTTCCTCTCTTCAAAGCACTTATCTCATCACTCCTGCTACTTTCTGAAGCAATTCTGGAAGTCTTCATTCATGAGTGCCTGCAGAAGATGGGTCAGAGGTACAGTGAATGCTGCTGCCAAGCACCATCCAATGGACAGGCAGGTTTGTAAAATCAGTACCTGGGTCCTCATCCACCTTATTCACTGGATCTGTCACCACACAACTTCTGGCTCTTCCCCAAAGTCAAAGTAACCATGAAAGGTAAATATTTTGCATGGATTCGGGACATCGAGGCAGCCAGGACAGTATACCCAAAGACTTGTATTGAACAAACAAAAAAATGAAACCCTAAAATTTATTTCCAAGTGATTCCTCACAAATAGTTTGAGATTTCTATCTTTAGTTGTGAAATGAAGCAGTGGGGCGTGGACTTGCAATAGAGAAAGGTTTAGATAAAACTTTTAACTTTTCTAGGATAGTGGGGAGGGGTGAGGGCAACAGCAACAGGGAAAGAATATAAAAAGTGAGCAAGATGTGACATGTACATGTCCCTAGTTCCCAGAATGAATGTAATTACTATGATATGCAAGCTATATCAATAATAACAAATAGCAATAACATAAGATGGCCTTGGTAAGAGAGGGAAAAATATGTGAAGATATGTGCCATGGTCTTGTTTTGATGGTAGAAAAATAATGCTGTCTGGTGTGCAGAAGACTCAAGTTGTTTAGAAGTGTAATAATAGCATTTCTGGAAAGAAAAACATATTAGTTATGGTAAATTAAAGGGAAAACAAGTGGATCATAAAGATGGGATAGCAAAGGTGGATAGTGACAGCATGCTTTCCTGGTACGGGCATGCCACCCTGGAAGACTGGATGGACTGCTCAAGCACTGAAGAGGCTGTGAATGGCAACTTCATTTTTCTTAAACTTAACTGATTCAAGAAGTCTGAAGGAAATACATAAAACAAATTAATAATCCCCTTAAAACCAGAAAGCATGAAGTGAATAAAGAACTTCAATTCTGAAAGTTAGTAGCTAGTGTCTCTTGGAAGAAGCCCCCACAGGTGCCCAGGGACCTTCACGTTTGGATAGGTTAATCTATCCAGGGTTGGTAAAGGAATTGTATGATGTTTGTTCGATGTTGGGGCATAATGCACTACCATTATTGACTTTACAGTGAAATTAAAACCAATATGATTAAGCTATGGAAATACAATCGAAAGAGTCTGGAAATTTGAAAAGGAAAATGGTGACTCTGAAGGAAAGTTTGTGAAAAAGAAGGTCTTTGTGATAGCTCCTTGAAGAGATCGTTGACATGAGCGTGAACATTGAGTAAGATTTCTTTCTTTACCCAAGTTATTAGGAAAAAGAGTGTATAAAAATCTACTTTTGTCTAGTTTTTAGCTGAATATACTAGATGGAAACTACCTAAAACAATTTAAGTAGTTAATTTGAAATCTAGACTACCTGGATGTATCATGGAGCTTTCAATCCAAACGGCAGATATTTTAGATACGGTTGAATTAGTGCTTACAAATTCTGCATTTAATAGTCTCATCAGATGTAGGAGAAATTTGGTGGATCATGGATGTCAGCACTGAATTACAAAGTGTTCTATAAAGTGGTGTCTTCAATAGAATCAGCTTTGCCAGATGCAGTTAGCAATTCAAACTAGAAAACTAAAAGAAAATACTGTTAAATAACAAATTTGGCTAATTCTTTCATTGTACTTTCTATGTTGGACAAAAGTCAACATTAATTTCCATTAAGTGGGCTAAACACCATGTTTCCTATTATTGTACAAGGATACTTAATATTTCCTATATATTGTATAACTTAGAAGAGAATTAGTTTCAATGCAATTGGAAATCATTGTTCATCATTATATTGCTTTAATCTATGTGAGATATAGTATCTGAATGTAAAATTCAAGCTAAAACTGTACAATGATTGTGTTTACATATGACCACTACTTCCGTGTGAAAATTAATCCTGCTAAAAATGGTCCTAAAATAAATGAAGAAATTCCTATCCATCAATTCACTAAAGCCAAAGCAAAATTTCACTCAAAGTGTCTTTCTTCCTAGGTCCAAAACTAAAAGAAATGTTTGGCTGCCATAATGTCATTTCCCACAGTGAAGGACTGTGTTACCCTCCATTCATAAAATCACAAAAGAAAACCTGTGGAGTTTTTAATAGCAGCAGTTTTTGAAGGAGTTCTGAGAAGCCACTACTCCATTAAGTGCATTGAGAGTTGAACTAATCATGCTTACATAGTAGGGTTAGTAGCTTCCATTCATACATACTACCACATCCTCATCCTTGACTGCCACTCAGCAGCAACCAGTAGGACTTTAAACTGCAAAGCTGCCAAAGATGATTGCCAGTTAAACTCTCTTCAGAGATTTGTTGTTTACTGGACCTTGATTGAAATTGGATATTGTACATAAAGACATAAACATTTTTGAGGCTTGAAACGCTAATCTGGTCATGAGTTATGAAAGAACTATACTTCCGCAAAAGGAAAATACAGAAAAAATTTTCTTCATTAAACAAACTAGTATTGTAATGGTTGATATATTGTGTCAACTTGAGAAGCTTAAAAGCTTAACTAACTCAGCAGTTCTACATCCTAGGGTGTAGAGAACAGGCCCTAGGGTGGCTGTTTACACTCTAGGATGTTGTAATGGTTGATTCAGTGAGTCAACTTGAGAAGTTTAGAAGTTTAACTAAGTGACTCAATAGGAAGCCAGGGTCCTCACTTTGTAAACATCCTGAGGCTGTGCAAGAGGAGGTCATGGAGATGGCGAGAGTGCTACACATGTCCTAGGGTGGGTAGCCTGCTTACAGTACAAAAGAGGAAAGGATGCTTGCTTTTCCCCACTTTTGCTCTTGTTGCTTTTACTGTCTCCCGCTTCCATGAACTGTTGCCCCTCTGCCATGCAACGCTGCCTTGGAGTTAGCTAACTATGGACTGAAAACTCCACAAACTGTGAGCTAAATAAACCTTTCTGTCTTTAATTTTGGGTATTGTGTCTCAGAAATGAGGGAAAAATAATTGAGATAATAATTGAACATGTTACAGGCATAACCATATGCAGCATTGATTGTACAAATAATCAGTTTCTATGTTTTTTTTTAAATCCTGTTTCCATCCTGCTCCATCTGATCCTATAGGTGGATGGAAGTCTTTCTTTGCCCAATGACCAGAGAATGAAAAATGAGTCATGTGAATCAATGTGGTTTTCTGTTAGTAACTCATAGGTAGAGGTCAGCACTTGATCAGGAAGCTAGTGCATTGGCTTACCGGTAACAACACACTGACTGCAAAAGAAAAAGATATGAAAGGTACTATGAATTCTAAGATTGATGGAGGAACTATATAGGGGGAAGAGAAAAAGGGGTTGCCTAAAAGTAAGCTAATTATTGAGTCATAGCCAAAGGAGTATATTCTAGGAATAAAAGGTCAATATAATTAGTGAGCAAACATCCCATGTTATTTAAGGAAAGTATTATGGATATGGAAAAGGAGAAGTAAAGTAAAATGTATTTACACTCCCTGGAAGGAAATGTAAATACACAAATTTGAAGGAGAACTATAACTGATAAGTGGATGCATCACCCGATCTTTGAAAATGGTCCTAGAGGGACATCAAGGACTAAAGGGCAGTGTGGGTGGCATAGCCTCCTGTTTCTGTGTAATCTGATAAAAAGTCCATTTGCCTGAAGATGCCAGGCTATGCGGGATGTTTAGTGGCTCAAACCCTCATGGAGGGTGAACTTCTCATCTACCTCATCACCACATAGTACCCACTTGCCATGTTGTGAGGCTGACAGAACATTGAATGAATGGTGTGCTCAAATTACCTAAGTGTGATAAAAGAATATACCTGTTATTAAAAATGGATCACTTTTGCTGTGCTGTGTCTTTTGCCTTATTGTACTCATACATGAGTTTATTTTGATGAATCTTCTGAGTGCTTTCCATAATCAGAAAAGTCATAAGTGAAAAATCCAGAAAGTAGAAATTCCAGAATTTAAAACTAAATACTTTAAAATCCTGAGCAATTATTTATTACCACTTGTCTCAGTATCTCAGTAGATAGGAATTAATTGTAGAATCCTTAGTGAGAGTAGACTTGGTAACTGGAGGAGAGAAGTATAAACACAGTACATGGGGAATGGGAACGAGAAGATTCTCTATATTGAAGGATGAGAGAGATCTTGCAGGTATCAAACAGACCTTTCTTCACCTAATGGTTTTCTCTGCAGCAGCCCTAATTTGAGTCACTGATGAATCGTAATTTAGTATCAACTTATTTCAGTGATTGAAGCCCGCTTTTCAGACTATCCCCACTTCTACTCACTAGATATCTTTTGAGCTATGGCTCTATCTAATATACGTGAATTTTATTGAGGTTTTAAAATCAGAAAAAGTAATTTTCAACTATTGTATAAATTTTTAAAATCTGTAATGTTAGTGGAAATGGAAGGAAATTATCTTTAATACAGAAATCCAATAGGCTTTAGAACAAAATGTCTTGGGTCTGTGTTAGAGGTGACTAAAAACTGTGCCCACCTATATTCATCAAATCTGAAACATTTCTAAATTTTAAGCTCATACCTTTTCAGTCAAAGATTTAGAAAGCTCCCTATATACTGTTGTTGAACTATGAGCTCATTAGTACAATGAGGGTTAGTTACATAATAACAGAGCAAATTCTCATCATAAATCATGCAACTACAGCAGACTTTGGATTTTTACAGAGCAAGCAAAAAAGTTTTAAGAGACTGATTTTCAGAAGCCAAACTACACAGAAGTTTTTTTTTTAAATATAAAATATTCTTTTTCATCGTGGTGGCTTAATATGGATTTATTTATGTTTAAAACAATGTGCAATTGTGGTATGAAGGCAAAGTCTTAGGCATTAATCCAACTAAATAGGGATTTTACACTTTTGCCTTATCTCTATAAAGTTTCTCCCAGATGGGTATGGTTTGAAATGTTGGATATAGGTCAGGTGGATGAGAGTGACAGGGTTTTGAATCTGTTGAGATTGAAAAGCGAAAAAAACCCTTAAGATTGGCATTTTTAAAAAATGGGCTCAAAATTGTCAAGTTTAATAGGCTTCTGAATAAAACAACAACGTAAAATATACCCCTAACCTATACAGATGTCATGCAGATACTACATACAATGATCTATGTTTAAACTACCTACATATTCTACATATGCACATGCTTATGTTTTACAATTTCCTAGCAAAAGCTTTTGATTTTTCTCTGCATCCAGCATTCTCTTCTCATCAGTACTCTATATTGACCTTATTTAATGCTTTATTTTTCTTTTCTTTCTTTCTTTCTTTCAGCACAGTATTTTCCACTCATCAGTGTTTTGATTCACTTACTCAGTCATTCATGGTCCAAAAACATCAAGTGAAAGACACCAGAAATAAATAATTTGCAATTTCAAACAATTTTGATAGCAGTTATACTATTACAAATTTTCAACTTCATTATTATGGACTTCTGTAAATCTCTTATTATACCTAATTTATCAATTAAACCTTACTATAGATGTGTTTGCATAGGAAAAAGCAAAGTACATATAGAGTTAAGTACTGCCTATGATTTCAGATTTCGGGTATCTGCTGGGAGTCTTGGAACACGTCTCTCACAGACAAAGAGGATCACTGTACTATGTGTTAACATAGTACACCTGTGCCAACATTTCATCTACAAATAAGGAGCAGTAAGAGATGAACAACCATAACTAATAATAAAATGGAACAATTATAATAATGATATAATAAAATGCATGTTCTTTCTTTCAAAATATTTAGTTGTGCTGCTCTTCTCTTTCTTGTGATGACATGAGATAAAGTGAAGGGAGTGGCGCATCATGAATGTTGTGAGAAGCTATACAAGAGTCACCCGAACACAGCACTTTGGGACAGAGACTGTCATCTGATATGGAAGATGGCTATTGAGTGCCTAATGGGAAGCTATCATATGTAGCACGGGTCCCAAGGATTGGGTTCATGGAAGACAATTTTTCTCCCATGGAGGTAGAGGTCAGTGTCAGGGTGATTCAACTGCATTGTGCTTCTTGTGCACTGCATTTCTGTTATGATTTTAGGGTAAATTTTATTTCTATTATTATTACATTAGACTCTCATGAGGAGCTGCAACCTAGATCCTACTGATGCTCAACTCGCAGGAGGGTTCGGGCTCCCATGAAAATGTAATGCCACTGCTGATCTGTGGCTTAGTCCTGACTCACGGGTTGGGGACTCTTGAACACAGTGTAGATGTGCTGAAGAGAAAATGCATGTCCTAAGCAGAATGGAGCAGTGCACAGTCTTATCATATGCCTCAGAAGCGTGTGTGATTTAAAATGTATTGATGAAAAGTAAAAGTAAAACTAAGAAAGTAAAATTTCTGACTTGCTTATTTCTGGAATTTTCCATGTAATATTTCTAGATCACAGCTGACTACAGTGGATAAATGAAGGCACAGAAAGCAAAACCCTAGGAAAGACATGATCATTGCAATGGATCTCTGAACTGGAAATCAGATACTTGTTAAAAATATCTGCTACTGTAGATTATAATTTTTCCTGCTGTAAAAGTAAAGCATGCAAGGGCTTCGCTCAGGATCTTTGGCTGCATCTGATAAGATTTTCTAAGCCTAAGGGCACAGTGGGAGAAACAGGGCTCACCTGGGCTGCAGAATTACCAGTGCTGTTTTGGAAAACATCTCGGCTCCTTTGTGTGGGGTTGCGGTAAACACGCTCACTGTGTGTGATACAGAGTCCTACCCGAAAAACTGATGATGATCTAATGAATTCCTTCCAGAACTTCCTACAGTTAAACTTTTGGGGGAATACTGTCTATTTTTCCTGTCAGGATTCATATGAAGTTAAATTCATTAACATTTGAAAATACATATTCATTCTCAGGAAGAATTTCAATAAACATGGGTTTAACAATTACTAAATGTTAACCTTTTATTAAATAATGTCCTAGATTTGGTCTTTTAACGGAAAGGTTGTTTCAAGTCTCAAGTAAAAGAACTATCACTCCAGGAATATGGGCTAAATAAAAGGAACTTCATGACTTTTGAAAACTCTGATTATCTTCCACTGTACAGTAAAACTCCACCATCTTGGTATATGAATCTCCACTTGGTGATTGAAAAAACTACTTGGTGTCAGTTTTCCATTTAATCTACTTCAATAGGTGTACTTGAGCAATCAATAGCATATAATTGTATGATGTTTTGTGCAAAGTTATAAAATCAGACTGCTCTGTGCTTAGGTTTTTGTGACCAATGACATAAAGAATCTGTAGAAAGAACTAAGAATTGAAATTCTAAAGGCTGAATGTCAAAGTTGTAAAGATGCTCACCAATGCCAAAAACTGCTTCAAAGAGGCTAGAGCTAGTGTTAGAAAATCCTTTTCAGTACTGACCTACAATTTATTTCTTTACAATTTCTGCCACAAGTATTAATTCACCTGCCAGAACCACAAAGGACAAACTTGGGTTCCCTTTTCTTAAGCCAGTTTTTCAGATATTTGAAGAGAATACTTCTGTCCCGCATGAGTCTTCTCTTTAAGAAAAATCCTTAAGATCTTTAACAAAATGGAATCAGAGACTATGATTTGAATTATTTTCCTATCCTAGCCATACTCTTTTGAAAATACTCTGCTGTTTGTATAAATTTCGTCAAATGTGAGTTTCACAGTAAGAGCTGATGTTACTGGCGTGGTATTATTTCTTTACTTCAGAGGTGCTCCTGTGTCCTGGGGGTTTTCATGACTCTAAAATCTGAAAAAAATTAAATCCCATTTCTGAAAGTGGTAGCACACCCATGAAACTGGATCCAGTCAATTTGTATCCATAAGTCTGCTGAGGTTGCATTCACCCTACCAGAGGGAAGGAGGTTTAGCTTTGCAATCTTGCCAACTTTTCCCTCCACTTAACCATACTGTGATCATAGCAAGACAGAGCTCCACTGGGAGCCAACAGTTATAAAATGAATCTTTTGCAGCATTTTCTATAGGAAAACTTTTCAAGGGAGGGGTGCTGTGCTGGCTCTTTAGCACACAATAGACAGGTGAATCCTCTCCTCCGTTCCATCTTTTGCCTTGATTCCTTCATCCAAGACTCCCTTGTCCGTCACATCCTAGTTGCAGATTGTACTTCTTTACTCATTCATGTGCCTTTATTACCACTCACTACCACCACCTCAGGACTGGTAAAAACCCCTAGGCATTGCACCTGCAGAAGTGGAGGCTGAACAGTTGGCCATCAGCTTAGGACTGCTGGTGCACCTGCCATCATAAAACCCAGTGCCATTCTACACTGTTGCTTCACGTAACTAACCAGACCTCATCGATCCTGCTGTTTTTACTGTAGTTCTTACCGTTTCCACTACTCACTTTTCTGTGTCCGCCTCACCTTACTCACAGTAATTGACACACCAATTTCAGAGATAAACCTCCATTTAGACAAAGAATCATGACTACAGTGCCTTTAGCTGTCCTTTGTTTATAGAGGTGTCTAAGCTGACAAGTGGCAGAGTAGCCTGTGTCCACTTTTGTTTTGCCTTTTATTGTTTCTGCATCTTTTACAAAAGGAAAGATGCTAAAAAGCAGAACAGCAAATCCACCAGGTCTCTTGAGAGTTGATAAGTGACAAACATTTTCATTTTTTCACTTCAAGGAGAGAAAGGAAAGAAGGGACATTGACCTTGTGGGAAGCAGTGGTTTGTCAAAGTGGAGTATATGTGTGGGTGCTTGTATAAGCACATGGATGTAGGGCCAGTGTGGTACTGATCATGCCACATTTCAAGAAAGTTACCTGGCTTTGTTTTCTGGCTATTACTTGGGTAAGTTAGGACTTGAGAAGGTCAGATCCCTGACTTTTGAATTATTTGGGCGGAAGCAGACTAGCACCCCAGTTGCTGACAAAACTGGATTGGAGAACGTGAGTTGACTATAGGTCACAGCTGGGTTCCCTGCTATGACCTACTAACGGTGGAGTGGTCACCAAAGGAAGACCTGTGAGATCAGCCTCTCACAAAGTAAAAGAAGATCTCCAAAGGGCTGAGACATAAAACCTGAGTTATTCCCCAGTGCCACCAGTCAAAGAGATCATTCCTGCTCCTGCAGGTGCAAAGGGTAAAATGAAAGAAACAGAAGTATTCCTCCCATTCATTATCCTTTGAGAAAACAGGAAGTTTCCTCCTTTTGAGGAAGGAATGAGAATTGTTCCCGTACATGTATAGTCACACAAAACTTTAAGGTTTTAAAACTGCTTTCAGAAATAAAGGGGATACGGATAGGAAACAAAGAAGTTAAATTATTATTTTTTGTAGATGACATGCTCCTCTATATAGAAGACTTCAAAAACACAACCAAAAGACTCTTAGAATTAATAACCTAATTTAATAGTGTGGAAAGATACAAAGTCAACACTCAAAAGTCAATAGTATTCTTGAACATGAGCAACAAATTCACTGAGAGAGAAACTAGGAAAACAATGCCTTTCATAATAGCATCAAGAAAAGCAAAATGCTTAGAAATTAAACTAACCAAGGAAGTGAAAGGCCTCTACAATGAAAACTATGGTACTGTGAAGAAGGATATGGAACAGAATGTCAGAAAATTGAAAGAGATTCCCTATTTCTGGATAGCAGAACCAATATAGTGAAAATGGCCATATTTGCAAACTATTATACAGACTTAATGCAATCCCAATCAAATTACTAGAAGCATGCCTCACAGAATCAGAGAAAGCAATTGTAAAATTCATATGGAATCACAAGAGACCTAGAATAGATCAAGCAATTCTGAGTAAGAAGGGGAAGGGGAGGGGCATAACAATACCAGACTTCAAGTTACTCTACAAAGCTGCAGTGAGAAAAACAGCATGGCATTAGTCAGACTTGTGGATCAACGGACTGGAATAGAGGATGCAGAACAAACTCCAGGCAGACTCAGCTACTTCTTCTTTAACAAAGGGGTCAAATTGTTTTGCTGGAAAAAAGATGGCATGTTTTACAAATGATGCTGGCAAAACTTAGCTACCCACCTGCCAAAGATAGCACCTAGACCCATATCTTACCATGTGCAAAACTAAAATCAAAATTGGTCAAAGATCTAAATATTAAAACAGAAACACTTCATCTGCTAGAAGACAAAATAGGTAAAACTCTTGAAGAGAAGACATAGGCAACAACCTTCTGAACAGAACCCTAGCTGCACAAAAAATAATACTGAAAATTAACAAATGGGATCTCATCAAATTAGAAAGCTTCTACACAGCAAAGGATGTCACCAACAGAGTAAAGAGACAACCTACAGGTTGGGAAAATAATCTATGCCAGCTACTCCTCAGAGTACTAATGTCTAGAATATATAAATAACTTAAAAATTACACCCAAAATTTAAGTCCCGATCAAAAACTGGGCATGTGAAATGATAGATATGTCACAGATGAAGAAGTAAAATGCCCAATAAATACACTAAAAAATGTTCAACATCACTGGTCATTGAAAAAATGCAAATTGAAACAACATTAAGATTCCATCTCACTCCAGAAGGAATGACCATCACCAAGAAATCAAACAATAACAAATGCTGGAGAGGCTGTGGGGAAAAAGGAACTCTTCTTCATTGATAGTGGGAGTGTAAATCAGTACAGTCACTATGGAAATCAATATGGAAATTCCTCAAAAAACTAAAGATAGAAATTCTATTTGACTTAACCACTCCCTTTCCAGATGTCTTCCAAAAAGACTTAAAAACATCGCGTTACAATGATATATATACTCAGGTGCACAGCAGCAGATTCATAATAATTAAATGTTAGAAACAGTCTATATGTCCACCAACAGATCAATGGATAAAGAAAATACGATATTCATTTCAAAGGAATAGTTCTCTGCTACAAAGAAGGATAGCCTTGAATCTTCTGTAGGAAAAATGGGTGTGCCTTGAGACCCTAATGTTGGATAAAGTAAATCAGACACGCAGGTTTAAATATTGCATAGGTCCTCTTATATGAGATCTCCAATATATAAATAAAGTGCAAAATAAAAGACAGACAGAGGGTTCTCAGCACTCGGGAGGCTGAGGTAGGAGGAGCATAGTGAGTCCAAGGCCCGCTTGGGCTACAATGCGAGTGCAAGGCTGGCCTGAGCTACAGAGTGCAACCCTGCCTCAAAAAACTAGGGCTGAGGCTGTGAGTTCAATCCCCGGTGCCGGAAAAAAAAAAAGACAGACAGATGGAGAAAAAAGAAAAAAAAGTTATTGTAAACCCACTGCCAATGTATCAAAAGTACATCTTCATTTAATGTAATTGTCTTATGTGTTTCATAGTTTTGCCTTATTAATCTGGCTGTTAATCTGTGTTTATGATAATTACAGAAAAAATCTTATAAAATAAATCAATGAATCTGATGCTGGCAAAATAAATTTTAAAAAGAGTAGAGGAAAAAAGAAACAAAAAGTATTGAGATGTGTTATGTAAATGTACCAATTCTACACAGTGAATGTAATCATTATGCAAACATATATGTTCTAAAAATAATTTTTTTGAAAAACGAATAAAATTACTTTTATATACTCTGTTATGTAAATAAATCCTATCTGGGGTGGAAAAAATACAGCTGATAAAAATTATTGAGAACTTGCCAAAAAAATTTCCAGGCCACACTATTTTAAAAGTGTATGTGTTGAGGTTTTACCCTTAAAACTTGCTACACTTGAGCATTTCAACCAACATTTCACCATACATAGTATTCATTGAGCTCATAATACCGCCCTGTGGAATCAAAGAGGAGGTGTCATCCAATTGAGAATCCGGCATCTACAGCTCACAATGGTCCTTTACTTGCAGTTCTATGTGAACATCAACGTCAAAAATAAGAGACAAACCTTAAAAATCAGCCAAAAAACACAGTGTTATAGCATTAAGAAAGCAAAAATAAATTACAATTATTCTGCTTGAAGAATCATTAAAAGCAGTATGACTTCTTTTATCTTTCAAAAATGAGCAGAATTGTAGTAACCTTGGAAAAGCACCCTCTAGTAGAAGTTTATGTGTGGGTAGAGCATATTATTCCAGTACTATCAAACACAGAAAATTTGTTAGCCATTGAGTGATTGAAGCACATTACTGGATACCTCAGTGAACACAGTGCACATTTGTTTTTTTGTTTTGTTTTGTTTTTTGTTTTTTTTTGCGGCACTGGGGATTGAACTCAGAACCTCGCACCTGCCAGGGCAGGCGCTTAAGGCACTGAGCCAAACTGCCGGTCCTGGTTTTTCGAGGCAGGGTCGCACTACGTAGCTCAGGCCAGCCTTGAGCTCGCGTTGTAGCCCAAGCCGGCCTCGAACCCACAACGCTCCGCCTACCTCAGCCTCCCGAGTGCTGGGATTAAAGGCGTGCGCCACCACGCCCGGCTTTACA
This sequence comes from Dasyprocta punctata, assembly GCA_004363535.1. Lineage (NCBI taxonomy): Eukaryota > Metazoa > Chordata > Mammalia > Rodentia > Dasyproctidae > Dasyprocta > Dasyprocta punctata. The sequence goes on from RJWM01009233.1 coordinate 49,181, forward strand.
GTGCACATTTGTAACTGGATTTTTAATTAATTTAAATTCATTTATATTTAAGTGGTGACATCTGGCTACTGGCTATAATATTCAGTAGCACGACTTTAGGGCAAGTTTTTAAGCTATGCTTTGGAAGACATTAATGGACTCTTAAGAACAATTGTATGTCTCTGGTCATCATATTTTAAAAATGGATTAAAATAGTATAAATAATACTAAAGTTTCTTACAAAGAACAGTGGTTACTGTTATTTCATAAAGTTTTCGGAGAGAAGAGATAAAAAGAGAGGTACAGGGGAAAACGTATTTTGTGGGATCTGCTGACCACTACTCGGTAGAGTCTTAAAAAATAACCATCAAAGAAGAAGCACACACACACACACACACACACACACACACACACACTCAAAACGACAGTTTTGTTTGCAAAGACAGTGAGAAACTGTGTGGTAGTAGCTCCACCTTGAGGTCTGGTGATAACATTTCAAGGGAAGAAAGATGAAATTGAAATGGTCTTATTTGTCTGCTAACTTGACTCAGAGTAAGCTTTTTTGTTTAATTCATTCTAGTTGTACCACACACCAAAAATGCATCTTATTGCTCAGTAGCATTCCATTCTGTACACAGAGAATCGTTCATCTATCTGTTTATACAATTCAGTTGTTCTTAAATTGGGGGATATTTTGAGGAAAGTTGACATTTTTGTGACTATATATTTTCTATTTACTCAACTAAATACAAGAAAGTGTCATATTTTAGTAATTTGATAAGCATATTAGCTTTATAAGACAATTCTGAAAAACTTGCCACAAGGGAGATTCCAGACTTGGAGGAATTCTATCAGACATTTTGTCAGTGTTCTGTACATCTTTAGGGTCTTCATCTTCAGTACACATGATGAGATGTGATCAAACTATATGGTGAATGTTTAAATTTAAAAAAAAATTGCTCCAAATAAAACACATTGCCATTAATTCTTCTCGAAACACTCCCTCTCACTTTGAATACACTTCTACCATCATTCTTGCCACTTTCTAGGGCAGTTCTGGAGGTTCTCTTTTGTGAGTATCCTTATGGGGTTTGATCAAAAATAGAGTGAATACTGCTGCCTCTTGAGATGCAGCAGAAATCCAGGCTTATAGAAACATTATGGTGGGTCACCATCCACTTTATCATTGGATCTGGGACCATATAACTTCTGGCTCTTCCACAAAGTCAAAATGAGCATGAAAGGTCAACGTTTTAAATTGATTCTTGTAATGTTTGATTCATTCTGTCAACTTGAGAAATTCAGAAGTTTAAGTAAGTTGACTCAGCAATTCTACATCCTAGGGTGTAAAGGACCTGCCCTAGGCAGTTGTCTACATTCTAGTGTACAGAGGACCCACCCGAGGGTGGCTCATCCCCTGGACAGTATAAAAGGGAAATGAGGAAGGACTGCCTGGCTTCTGTTCTTCAGAGGAGCTCCAGTCTTTGCCTTCTATTTGGACGTCATCTCCAGGCTCCTAGTGCCGACTCTTTGGCTTCTGCCTTGGATCCTTCAGCCATCTGGTACAGACTCTTCAGCCTTCCATCCCAAATGCATTGCCTCCCAATATGGACTTGCATGGAACACTGCAGTGAGCTCCAGACCCGGGACTGAACCCTTCAGCCTCCAGTGTGCAGACACCCTCTGCACTCTTCCCCATCCAACTCTGTGGCTGAACATCGTAAGCCAGTCTTGTACTTTATCATATATTTGTATATCTTGTGTTGTACCTGTTTCTCTAGCAAGCCCTGACTGACGCAATTCCAATTATCAAGGCAGCCAGGATAGCACAACTACACATTCAAGAAAGAAGACTTCTAGAAGTGCTTCAGAAAGTGGCAAGAATTATGGGAAGAGTGTAGTGAAGTTGAGGAGGATTAATGCCAATGTATCTTTTACTATAACTTTTTAAAATTTTAAATATGCATCGTATTTTTGATAATACCTCACGTAGATTTATACTGTATATTTTGTATAACCTACATATATGATTAGTTTTAAAAATCTAGCTGTTATTCATTTTATTATTTGTACCTTTGAAGAGTAGATTTTTAATTCTGATCAATTTATTTTTTCTTTAAGTAAAGATGTAAAAGTTTTTTTAAAATTTTTTGCCTAAATATTTGACTGAATTTACAGATGAAGCCATCCAAGCTCAAAGTTTTCTTTGAAGATTTTTAAATTGCATATGCAATTTATTTAATTGATATAAGCCTTTTTATATTTCCTGCTTCTTTTTCTACCAGTATCAACAATTTGTCACTTAACTGAAGTTGTATTTATTGGCATAAGGTTTTAAATACGATTTTATGTCCTTTTAATGATGGTGCATTATACACTACACTTTCCATTTTATTACTAATAGAATAGTTTCTGCTTTCTCTCTTTTAATCAAGTGATTTGGCATCAATTAGTAATATTACCCTTTCTAAGCCTTCGACTTAATTATGAAAAACTGAGGGCATTTCCTCTAAGATTAGAATAAAGGCCAGGAGGTATACTGCCGGTATCTCTATTGTACATTTTCTGGGGATCATAACAAAGTAATAAAATAAGAATTTATATACTAGGTCATACAAGAAATAAATAAGCACACCACCCCATCTATCTGGATGTGTGTAGACCACTTCATCATCTACTGAGAAAGTCCTTAGGAATTTATGAAAAAAGTATAATTGAAGAATAAGAGAATTATATCTTGATTACATTTTCTTTTCTGACTTCTTAACTAAATTACAAGTTCTGTATAAACAATGGTCATATTCTACTCATTTTTTCATTGTCAGTGCCTAACACTATATTGGTGTATAACAAAATCTCAGTAAGTCTCTGTTTATAAATGAGCAAATTCTATCAACATAATATCACTTCTTCAATCATAGCATAACTTCTCTTTTTAAAGGGAAATAAACAGATCATCCAGGGCATAAGTTAGAAAATGATTAAATGGCACAACCCCTGGTCATTGTCCCAATCAGAGATAGAGTCCAAGCACTTGGGTATAAAATCAAGTTATATTAGCCGAAGTGCGTATTTAATGGGTTTTGATGCCATCAGCTACTCCATGACACTTGGCTCTTGCAAGTGTCACCAAATTTCTGAGAATTTTTTGTACTTTCCCCCGGTAAACAAGTCCTGCAAGCCAGTAGGTCTTAGGTTTTAATGAGTATACCAGTCTTGGGATTCTTGTTAAACCACAGGTTCTGACTCACTAATTCCACTCATCAAGTGCCTGGTAGTCTGTGTTTCTCGTAAGCTTCCAGTCAATGCCGATGCAAATACTTTAGCCAGGCTGTAAGCCATAACGTGCAAACTCGATGAAAGAATCTTCATCATTGTTTGAAATAGAATAGAATTAAATTCCTTCAGAGTAATGAAGTGTGATGTGTTTATGCAGTTCTCTGACCTTTGAAACACAGCTCCAAGGTTAAGAGCACAATAGTCCCAGTCCTTTTCAAAGGCAATATCCCACAGTTTCAAGATGGGACTTTTGACTTTAATGAATATTTTAATGGAAGAAAATATGGAAATCTGATTTTCTCCATCATTTTCTAAAAAATGTGATTTGTTCAAGTCAAAAGTTATGGGATGCTTTGAAAGACAGAGTACGCCATTGTATATCAAGACATCTTCATAGTGTGTGGTATTTCTTTATAGGCTAGATTTTAAAAATCAAATGCTGCTACAGAAAGTGATATAAAGTACTTGACCTGGACAGATCATCTCAGAGCTGCTAATTAGGACAGCTGCTTCCATCAGGAAAGCAATTTGAGCACATTCTGTCTGCTGGATGAATAACATAAAGCAAGTGAAGCGACACTGTGCTTTGTGACCTCACTGGCCTGCCAGCTCGGTGCACAGGTGACACGACGGCTTCTTCCATTTTATTACTGACAGAATAGTTTCTGCTTTCCATCTTTTAATCAAGTGAGTTGGCTTTAGTTAGTAATGTTACCCGTTCTTAATTGAGATGGGAAAAGGGGGTAAGAGAGAAGGGAAAAGGAAAAGATATAAATCTGTATATATATATGTAAGATAACTAAAACGAACATACTGCTGAACGTATTCATTATTGAGCAAGAACAGTTAATACTCATATGATTAGATCAATTTTACATGTCTATATCTGTTAATGTAAACAACCATTTTGAAGATAACGATATGCAATATTGCAACCATTGTCAAGTTTGTATCATCCTGTTTTGTAAACCTATAAGATTACTGTTGTGCATTTACTCTAGTCATTTGTTTGTCTCTTTCGCTTTTTGTCTTTCTTATATGTGTCTTTTTTTTTCTCTGAAATAAAAACAAAAAGTAATATTACCCTTTTTTAGCCTTATACTTAATTGTGAAAAACTGAAGGCATTTCCTCTAAGATTAGAATAAAGGCCAGGATGTTCACCGCCCATATTTCTATGGGACATTTTCTGGCATTTTACAAGAGCACAAGTGTGGCTTTTTTTCAGGAGAATGCAGCGAAAGGGGCAGACAGAAATTTAAGTGAAACAGCTGAGTGTCTGTCTTACTTTTCTTATTGTATCTATTCAGTGAAATATCTTTGACTGGCAATCCCAAAGAGTTCCTTATGAAGGCATAAATGCTGTGATAAGGACCTCCATATAATGGAAAAGACTTTAAGTGGGAAACACTGGCCAAGACAGGGTGAAGCGGAACAATAGGGTAGAAGCATCCAGTATAGATATTGATTTATTGGGAAATTGTATAGAAAAAAAAAGGTTCTTTCAAGATTCTAACTTGGAATCTTCAGGTTATGCTAAGTGAAAATGCACATCTTTGGAATAACCTGAATTAGAGAGTTACTTATTTCTCTAAACGAACTTTGACATTGGCAAAGCAATTTGTCAAATGTTATATCCATTTTAGAAATGCGATCATTGAAACACAGGAGGTCATAATTTGACAGAGATAAAAATATCTATTATCTAGATGCCTCCTGAGATTGTGATCTTTTTAAGAAATCACAAGGCTTTATATAAGTTTCCACAAACATTGTTTTATTTTCTTAAGCAATTCCAACTTTTGAAATCAGACTAAATAACTTCTGAGTTTCAGGACATAATACTTATGATAGTAATCATGTTAAGTATCCCAGCACTGCAAGATGAAACACTGAGATTCTTGTTTAAACAGTTAGTGAATGGAAACTGGGCTGGAATACCATTTAGATATTGGCAAATTTGAGGCTTGAGTGAATAAATTCTAGTTACCTCCGCCTACTTGGATGAGCTCAGTTCTATTTTTAATCTGGCAGCTGGACTTCTCCAAAATATTTGGAATTTAAAGCAACCTCCCAATACTCTGAGCTTTTCGACAGGAATGGATTGAGACACTAACTTGATGCAAGCCTTCCATTTCCTGCCTCCCTGCATTCCACCAGCAGCTGGACCAAACATGACTCCATACCAACTTTCACAACTCACTGTTTGGATTATTCAGAAAATCATAACGTTCTTCAAGGATCAGAATTTGCTCTAAGATATTTCAGGAGATGTTTGGTCAAGTAAGAAAGTGATAGTTGCAACTATTCCAAATGCTTTTAGAGAGGAACATAGTATATCTATCCAAACCATCTTATTCATTTATTGAATCTATTTGCCACATCATTACCTGCAAAATAACATTGTACAAGTCAGAAACTATATATTTGCATTTCTACATAGCAGAAGAAGATACATGTCAAAGAAAAATGCTCTAGTAGTATTCCCTTCTCTGTCTATTAAAAAATTAACATGAGGACATAGAGGTGCAGCTGATTTCTGGCCATACTTAGAAATGGTGCTTGTAATGTTCGTTTACAGGTTTGTACAAACCTCCACAAAAAAATAAGGTAAGCATGAGAGAATCAGAGAGATACTGTGGATATTTGAAATCCCAAACAATTAAAATTATGGATTCTCTGAATATGCTGGATTAAAAATATCTACTTGCATAAGGTTTCAGTGGCCTTTTCAGATTAAAGCCATATAAATATGACATTCAGATTAGGAAGGAAGTAAGAACAGAATAATAAAAAGTAAAATGCATACACATAACGTGAATAATATATTCATTATGTACTGCAAATATGTACTGATAAAAATAAAATTATTAAAGTAAAAGAAAATGTGAAAGGAAAATAGCATAAATTAATTCAGAAAGATTAACAGAGATAATCCACAAGTATTATTTTCTTTAAAAGAATAAAAATCTCTGGCTAGATTGATCAAAAATAATTATAAAACTAAATAATTATAAAAATTACCAGAGATAGACATAAAGTAATCTAGACAAGAAAAATCTTGAAAGAAAACTGGAAAATACTGGCTGTCATTTCATTTTCTTGATCCTAAAAGCTTTTAACTTTTTTCCTATTTAAAAATTGTGTTTAATGTGTTTGTTGCCTAGTGTTTATTTTTTTAATTTTTAAAGAGAAAAAATGATAAACAATGAGGTCGTTTTACAACAAGTTAATAGGACAGTTACAATAGTTGCTGCAACATATATTGTTGTCTTCCTTGTAGTTATTCAGAGTATAGGATATAGGCATGATATCTTGTTTAAACAATACTAGTATAAAACATCCTTTTCAAGAAACAAATACAAGCTGACTGTATAATTATCTTAACTATTTTGTGTTATATATATATATTTCTTTTTTCCTTTATTCTTTTCCCCTTTCCCCTGTCACAGTCTGTCTTTTCTTTTGAACAGTTTCTTTCCATTTCACAATATCTATTGTATATTTTGGATCCTATTTACTTGCTCAGTTTCTAACACTAGTGAGACTGCTAGATCAATGTTTATCACCATGCACTAACCTAAAGTCAAAATGAATCAAATATCTAAATATTAAAACAGAAACACTAAATCTACTGGAAGACAAAATAAGTAGAAATCTTGAAGACATAAGGGTAGGCAGAGACTTCATGAACAAAGCCCAAACTGCTCAGGAAATACAACAAAGAATTAACAAATAGGATCTTATCTTATTAAAAAGCTTTTGCACACACACAAAAAGAATCACCAGCAAATTGAAAAGACAATTCACAGAGTGGTAAAAAATTATAATCAGCTGTCTCTCAAACAAAGGACTTCTATCTAGAACATATAAAGAATTAAGAAAAATCAGGGCCCCAAAATTCAAAGACCCAGTCCAAAAATGGGCATCTGAAATGAATACTCACTAATCAGATGAAGAAATACAAATGGCAAATAAATACATGAAAAAATGTTGAGCATCACTAGTCATTTGAGAAATGCAAATTAAAGCAACATTAAGATTCCATCTCACCCCAGAAAGAATGGCTATCATAAAAAAAAAATCAAGCAATAACAAATACTGGAAGGCTGTAGGGGAAAAGGAATGCTTCTCCCTTGTTGATGGAAGTGTAGACTGGTGCAATCAGTGTGGAGATTCCACAGAAAACTAGGATTAGAGGTCCCATTCGACTGAGGTATTCCCCTTCTGAGTATTTTCCTAGAAAAATTAAAAGCATCATACTACAGTGATACATGTGTACCCATGTTTATAGCAGCACAATTTGTAGTAGCTAATTCTTGGAAACAATCCAGATAGATGCCCATCAATAGAGGAATGGATAAAAAAGACACTTTTTTTTAATACAATGGAGTACTACTCAGCCACAAAGAAGGATAAACTGGAGACTTTTATAAGGAAATGGATGCAACTTGAGATCATACTCATAAGTGAAATTAATCAGACCCATATGTGAAAAGTTTTTAATTTTGATGAAGTCCAATTTATCTGATCCATATTGAGGTTATTACTGTGTAAGGTGTTGTGGGGAGGGGGTTGGCTAAGTTCTTTAGCAGGTCTCCTAGCATTTGTGGTAAAGGTTAATCCTTGTCCCATTAAATTGTGTTAACACTCTTGTCAGAATCAGTTGATCTCACATGTAAGGGTTTCTTTCTGAACTGTTGAGTGAATTTTGCCAATGTCTGTATCCATTCTTATGTCAGCACCACACTATTCTAAGAAGCACAGCCCTAGACTAGGAGCTGAGTTTGAAGGAGTCCTCTGCTCTTGTTCAGTTCTCACTCACTGTCACACTTAACTACAAGCAAGAGGTGACCCATGGCTCAAATGCCATAGGCGCCAACTGTTTTGTTGATATTTAGATTGCTTAAAAACTCCTTCCCATTTTCTGGGTAAGCTTAGGCCAATTTTTAGTGACCTCATAGGGATTTTTTCTTTTAATCATTATCAGTTCTGATTGTTTCTCTGCGATGAGGATTCATAATGCTGATCAAACCACTATCCAGAAATCTTTCTGGGCTTTGGGTTTGCTTTTGTTTTATTCCATTTTTTTATTTTTTCTCCTGTGAATTTTTAGTTTGGATAGTTGTTATTTACGAATTCAAGTCCTCTGTTCTTTTCTCCTTTAGTACCAAATTTTCTGTTCTATAACCTTAGAGTTTTTCATTACAGATATTGCAATTTTCACCTCTAGAAGTTATAGTTAGTTGCTTAGCATTTCACTTATTGCTATCTTTATGTTTTCCTTTAAATATTGAATTGCATTTAGTATACTTATAACTATTTTGAAGTCTATGACAGCTAATTTCATCATCTCTTCAATTTTATCCCATTTTTATTGTCTGAGTTTTCTCTTGGTTGTTCCACATTTTCCTACTTTTTGGCATATCTTCTAATTTTTTTATTACATTCTGAACATTCCAAATATTATGTGTTCAACCATTTAGACTTTTTATGTTTTATAGGAGACTGAGTATTTTTTTCTGAAAAGTGTATTACTTAACTGCTTAAATATTTTACTTTATTTCTTACTTATTAGTGTATTTTGTGATAGGTGTGGGCTCCTTTCATCTTTAGTATTTGGTACATGTGCATGATACATCTTTATTCTATTTTACCTCTACTTTCCCTTTCCTTCTCATCTGCTTTCCCCTTCTCTCCATCTCTTAGTCTTCTTACTATTTCCAAAAGATCTATTTACTTTGTTCTTTATACTTTGGATTTCTCATATGAGAGAAGCATACATTACTTCAAGGTGCTTCCATTTTCCTACAAAAACTGATGTTTAATCTATTGTTGATTGGATGCAAGATAACCTTTCATATAGGGATAACTTATCCCTACTGCTAAGATGTGGCCTGTCTAGGGTCTGCACTAAATGTCCTGTGAGAATCTCTCCCTGGGGACTAGGACCATGCTGCCAGAGTGGGGACAGCCAGACCCAAACCTTTCCCCATGAGTCAGTGCCATTCTCAGACTGCAGCGGGAGAGAACAAGGCCTCACCAAGAAGCAAGCCCTCCCTCCAAAGCAGCACCATGAGTGGGCTGCTACCAGCAGGGGACAGGCAGACCCCATCCCCTTCTGGTGTGCAGGCTGGCAAACAAGAAAAGCCAACCCCCACACACACCCCACCACCACCATAAGTGACCAGAGAAACACAAGCTATGATGATAGTTATTGGGGTGAAATGCAATTTGATGCTTGTAGTGTTTTGGTGTTTCACTGACCTTGCAGGTGTAGGGCCAGTGCTCTGATCATCTATTCAGAGGATGACAGTATGCAGGTGGCATCTAGGGTAGATCTTTTTCTGAGGGTGGTAGCCATTGTTAATTCCCTCTTGTCTTGTTTTGAAGTCCTGTATCATTTTCATTGTTTTGTTGGGTTGGGTTTTGCTCTGTTTTGTTTTGTTTGATTTTGTTATATCTGATGACAAGAGCGGCTGTTTCAAAGATAGCAAGTTATATTATGGTAACCATTTTGGATTTACTGTTGCTTGTTTTGAAGACCTTTATTGCAGTCACTGTTTTTTGTTGGTTCTATTCTGTTCTGTTTGATTTTCACTATGTCTGAGGGTATCTGAAGCTATATTGAGGACAGCAAGAGCATTATGGCAACTATTGCTGATTTTGTATTGTTTTTGAAGTCCTGTGTCACTTACACTGGTTTGTTTTGATTGCTTTTATTCTGTTTTATTTTCCTTGGTTTTATCCTCTTTAAAATAAAAAATAAAATAAAAATCTAAAAAAAAATGTCCCAGTGATTTGCAATTCCATCCTGCTTGATTTACCAGAGTTCAAATATATGTCTAACCTCTGTGACTATGGGAACATTTTCAGTTGATAGCATCTTGATCCTTTTTTACCTAGACTCCCTAAACTTCATCTTATTAATGGGTGACTCAACATTTTGCTTAAGACTAGCAGGAAACTTTGTGAAGTCTTCTGGAACCATTTCTTTATTTTCAGTTCTCTCTAATGATCCTGATTTCTGCCCACAGTTTGTACCACTATAGCTTCACTAAAAACTGAGATCTGTTTCCTAAACCCAGCACAACAAGGCTCATATTCCCTCCCATGCACCATGATCCAGAGTCTGTCAACTAATATCTAGAAACAGTTATTTTAAACACTTCATCTGTTTTCTAAATGTAAACTTTACAATAAAGTTTAAGTCTGGCCCATTGTATTATATTGTTGGTTGACATTGACTCATCACACTAAATTTTTAAGGAAAGTCATATTGAGAAGACCTTATAAGACAAGTTTTAAAATGCTGAACAAAATACTATATATATATATATATATATATATATATATATGTCAAACTCTGACCTCAAGAAGAGTATAATTTAATGTCATAATGCTGATACTGTTTTCAGAATTCGATTAAAATATATTAAGAAAACAGGATCTCCCAGTTTAGGTATATTTGTATATTCTTATTTCTTATGTCAGAGCTCCTCATATGTGGCTATAAAAGACAACATTTTTTAATAAGCACAGATCACACCCTGAATCTAATCTCACACAAATTTCCAGTATTCAGTGACGTATTATCAAATACGTTCATCATTCTATACTTTAAAAAAATAATGAAGAAAACAAGGCTAAAACTCAGAACTTTATGCTTCAGAGAGTGTGGTTGGAATCCTGAAATCTCTATTTCTGAACAGTCTCTTCAGGGAATTTTTATAGAACTAACCTACATTCTGCATGCAGACTTGACCATGTTAGATTGTCTTTCTGGGAACCATAAACTCTGAAAGTTGTTTCTAATTAAATACACACTGATCTGGGTTGTTTTGTTTTTCCTTACGTCTTCTAAAGTCATCTATTTTTAGCTTTTAAAAAATTTTATTGCGTATTAATTATACCAAATAATGAGTTTTGTTGTGGCATGTGCGTGCATGTATAGGTGATACTTTATCCTCTCCCCGCTTGCTCACTGCCTTCCATTAACCTCTCCTTCCCCCCGATCCCCTTACCTCATCTCAGTGATGTCCCTTACATTTTCATGTTTGGCCATTAGATTCCACACGTGACAGAAAATATATGATACTTGTCTCTCTGTGTGTGGATTGTTTCACTTAACATAATACTCTCTAGTTCTACCCAGTTTCCTCCACACAACATGATTTCATTCTTCCCAGTGGCTTAATAGGACATCATTATATTTATTTCCAAGTGTCATGGAAGCAATCTGGTTGCCCATCAAATGTGATATGTATACCATATATTTTCATCCATTCATGTGTTGATGGGCACCTCTATTGCTTCTATAACTTGGTTACTGTGTGAGGCTATCTGATTACTCAGCTTCTAGCTGTGTAGAAATATTTCTTGAAAGCCCAGGTAGCTCCAAACTTTTCCAACCTATGCAGTGTAGCTCATTGCTCCTCCTCAGGTCCCTTGAGAGCTTCACAGATCTGCCTCATCTCACTGCCGCTGGAGTTTGATGAAGCACCTAATGAGTTTGCTCAGCCCTCTCCTAAAGTGAGTTTACGCCCAGGAGCCCAGTTTTGCTGGTCTTTCTCCCGCGTGGCAGCCTTTCCTTCAGTGGGACTCTGTTTACCCTCTTCAGCATCTAACAGCCTTGTCTCTTGTTTCCATCTAACACAGTTTTCTAGGGAATCCGCCAAGGCTCTCCACACATAGAGATGCCCGTGGAGCTGTCCTATTTGCCTCTTTCTGTGTCCTCTGGACAAACCAGCTGGCCTGCACTCACTTTTCCACAGCTGTGTTGAAGTCGCATCTGTATTTTGACCTCCACACCACAGAAAGTTAGGTCCAATCTGCAGTTGGCCAGTGTCCTTTGGCAGTCATTCATATCACCCTGTTTTGCACATTTGATCTAGGGAATTAAGTCCAATTGGATAATGAGAAAGCCAAATCACTTCTAAGGTCATAATGAAAAACACACCCGGCCCCGCTCAATGCAGGCTGGGATGTGGGACTGGCAGGATGGCAGACTAGATTCTCCAGATCTGTATGTGAGGAACTTCCTTTTTAGTTCATCCAGACAATTAAAAAAAAATCATACAGTGACAGTAGTATCAGAGAAAGAGACAAGCATATGTTAATTCCAGAGGGAAATTCTGCTAATTAAAATATTGATGGAATGGGATGGAAAAGATAGTTTTAAACAACAAGCATGAAACTCTGAGGCAAACAAAACAGGCTCCACTTTTAGCCTGGTCTGCACTAGCATTGGATAGCTCCATAAAAATGGAGAACTACATACAAATGTGCTTAAAATTTATTCTGAAGCCATGCAACCTGACCTACACCCACACATCTATTAGTCTCTATCTCGATACATCCATTCAGGGACTAAAGGTGACCAGCACTAAAATCAATGAACACATTGGAGAAGTAAGGAAAATTGAATAAAACACTGCACCGAAGTCTTGCTGGTTACATAAGAACATGTGAAAGTGATGGGAGAAGTGTGTGCTGGGCGTTCATTCACTCATGCACTTGAGCATTGATTTTACAGTGCACTGGGTACACATGCGACAGTATATGAGATTCTGTCCTCACAGTGGGGAAACGAGGTATGGAAAATCATAAATACAAGTATCCTTTACTATCGAATCTATTCTATTCATGAAGTTTTCAGTGAGGGGGTATTTTTTTCTCTAGATTCAATTGTTTTGTGACTTTTGAATAGTGAGAAGAGGAAGTTTTGGTGCAAGAGATGTATCTAAAATTTTTCCAAATCTACTTTTGTGCTGAGTTTTGAGACCAAGAGTTCATGTAACAAAACAGCTGAAGCGAGGCACAATGTCACATGCTTGTAACCCCAGCACTCTGGGAGTCTGTGGCAGGAGTAGCACAAGTTTGAGCCCAACCTGGGCTCTTGGAGACTTAGCAAGTCTCTGTTTTAAAGGGCTGGGGACACAGTTCACTGTGAAGGCCCTGGAATGCAATCCCCAGTACTACAAGAGAGAAGTGAGAGGGAGAGAGGATGGGAGGTAAAAGGGGTGAGGACTGATTATTGATTTCTGGGACTACAGCATAGAGGTATATCTGTGTTGGCAAATTGTGATAGATAGCATATGGATAAAATAAGTTCTTGTCATTAATAATAGGATGAAAAATTTAATTTGGACAGGGTGATCATAGGACTCCTCTCTGATGGGTGACATCCCAGAAGTGACCTCCAGAATGAGGAGCTGGCCTCATGAAAAATGGGGAAATCTCGTTCCCTCTGATACTCTTTAGTGTTTTAGGTTATTAAAATCATGCATGCAAAATCCATGAAGTGAGAAAGGACAGAAAGAAAACTAGCATGGCTGGGTGGTGATGGGTGGGTGAGAGGTACAAGGTGACAACCAAAATAAAGATCCTGGACCTTGCCGCAGGACCAGAGTACATTTTAATGGCAACAACTGGCCATTTTAGCATTATCTCTTATAATCCTCCAGAAAGGAGTCAAAGTGATTACCTAGGCTCATTGAAGGACCAAGAATCAGACCAGGAGAATATCTCTTAGAGTATTAGGCTTTCCCTAGAAACATAAAGGTCTCATGCATCAAAATTGAGTCTAAGGGCTGTTACTAACCCTTGAGATTTAGATCATTGGAGATGGAACTTCTAACATCCAAGGAGGCTCAGAGAAACTCATACCACACTATGGAGTGACAAAATGAAGATATACAGTATCTTGGATTTCTCTTTCATTCTCATATGAGTAAGCAGATGGAAAGGAATAACCACACATGAAAAGCAACTAATTCCAATGAAGAGACACTGCAGAATAAGGCAGAGGCATGGAGACACCATAGGAAAAACAAAAATGTCAGTGCAATCAAAAGTGTTGAATGTCACAGATGACCAGTACAGAAAGAGATGCTATTCCATTCTGAATCCCCCATTTCTAAAGTTTAACTAAGGCTGACTTGTCTGTGAGAAGGGTAGCTGTATATACACTAAATGTCATCTTCTGAATGGTGGAATTAACTTCTAGATATAGCTTTTTGCTAATGTACCAGGTTTACATCCTAAATTCTACATTTCTTAGCCTCAGTGAGACTTCTCCAATCAATCATGACAGACAACTCAGCTGATAGCAACAACAATCTTGGGATATCAGATACAACTAGACCAGTTGTAACAGAAAACTCTGAGTCTGAACAAAAGTCAAAACCTGGAAAAACTAACCGCTTACCCGAATGTTTCTGTACAGATAATTAACAGCATAAAGATAAGTTTCCCATTTTCACTGAAGCTTAGACCAGTTAAACAATGGATTAACAATGTCAATTTACATCATCTGGTTCTTTAACTTATGCTGTAAAAGTATGAGCTAAAAGGATCCACAAAGCGGTAACAGAACCAAGGACAGAGCTGACTTTATCTGAAACTAAATAGCAACGACAGCAAAAAGAAAAGTTTGCAATATTTTCTGATAAAAAATTAGAGAAATACAAAGAGGATCAAACATAGATTGCGAGAAAGCAAAAACACTATTAGGCTTAAATCTAAACATTTTAGCTGAAGGCTTTTTTTTATCAATCAACCAATCTCTCTCTCTCTCTCTATGTATACATATATATATATAGAGAGAGAGAGAGAGAAAGAGATAGCAAAATGAGAAGAAATAGGCAGGGAATATAGCTCAGAGACACAAGCACCTGCCTGGCAAGTGCAAGGTCCTGAGTTTGATTCCCAGTTGAGAGAGAGAGAGAGAGAAAAGAAAAGGAAAAATACAACTTCAGGGTGTAAAAAAGCAGTGTAATATAATGGAAATCTCAAAGATGAACCACCTGCTGAAAATCCAAACAATAAGGAGAAGAAAGAAGCTCACGAGGTCTTTGAAAGCCAAAGGAATGAAGAAAAATGAAGAAAGCAATGAAAAGAATAACAAAAGGGTAAAACAACAGATGTGATGGGGAGCAGGAATCTGGCCCACTTATCACTGCTGTTTCTGAGGAAGGAATAGGGAAAAATGTGAACCTCATTATTTTTCTTATTTAAATCTATTTTGTCCCACGGTTTCTTTCTATAAAATTTATTAAGGAACACATGGCACACATTTAACACGCATGTCACTAAGATTTTGGTCCATTTTTTGTTTGTTTGTTTGTTTGTTTGTATTCCTGTACTTCAGCTTTATAGGATCATTCTAGTTTTTGGCACCTTCCATTTTATATATAAACAGAATCTATAAATCAATAAAATCCAAGAATATCCTAATAGAAAATTTTCCAGGGAAACTAAATTGGTCCCACAAATAGGGAAAGTTGTGAATACCCAGTAAATGAACAAAAGTGATAATTCTTACTGTTAAACTCAAGCCTTTTAAGATAGCAATGAGAACAATTTTCATCAATTAAAATGAAAAGGTTTTGAAAATGAGTATACTTCATTGCATCGATGTTATCAGGAAAATGGTACATCCTACACAGTTTCGGCTAATCGAGGCTGGAAGAGAACTTGTTCATAAATTTAAAAAGCCACAAATAATTGGCATTATTTGACTGAACAATGAAATAATGCTGGAAAACATTAAATGTT
The DNA here is from genome assembly GCA_004363535.1 of Dasyprocta punctata. NCBI lineage: Eukaryota > Metazoa > Chordata > Mammalia > Rodentia > Dasyproctidae > Dasyprocta > Dasyprocta punctata. The sequence continues at coordinate 64,995 of RJWM01009233.1, forward strand.
CACAAATTTCTGTTAATAATAAATACATATTGCACACCATCAGGTCGTCTATCATAGATGAATACATTAACTGTGTGTACACATTGCTATTAGGAGTTGAAAACTGGCTTCTCCAATTTCTGCATGGCTGATTTTTGTATTATCAGTAATTTGCTTTATTATTTGTCTTTCTCTGTAACTACCATGTTTATGTTTTCCAGTTAATGATGCTTTCTTTTGTTGCGTATAAAAATAAATGAGCAAAGATAGGATAATAGTCCTTGTAGACTCTACCTCAAACTGATCAAGGAACATGAAATATATGTATAATACAATTCAAAAAGTGGATCTGATTGGTGTGGGCCTTCAAATCCACACCAATTCAAGTATTTTTTTTTTTTAAGAGACAAGGTCTAGCTTTGTTGCTTGGGCTAGGTCAAGCAATTCTCCTGCTTCGGCCTCTCGAGTGCCTACAATTACAGATGTGTGCCACCATGCCCAACATCTGATAATCTTGAATCATTTTTAGGAAAATGGATGTACTTTGAGACCATAATGGTAAGTAAAATAAATCAGACATATATTTTTAAATATTCGTGGTCTCTTTTATATGAGGAGCCCAAAATATAAATAAAGAGCAAAATAAAAGATAGATAATAGAAAAGAGAGAACTTTCGCAAAAGGAGAAGGGACCAAGAGGTGGGGGCAGAGTGGAAAAAGAGGATGCGTGTGCACACACACGGACTTCGTACGGGGAATGTCATTACGTCGCACAAACAGGTACTCATCAAAATAAGAGCTAAAAAATATTTTAAGGAGTTCATAGAAGATATTAGACAATAAACAAGTCTGAAAATTCCAAATATCCAGACTAACGTGGGCTTTTTTACAGAGAATATGTACATAAAGAAAAGCATATAATTTGCTGACCCCTGCCCCCCTCAAAAAACACTTACAACTATCTACTTAGCTGATGTTCATGTCTATGGTTCATACAAAGATGCAAATGTCACCAGAAAAGCTGAAATCAGAGATCAATTAGGATACAACTTTTAACTGATAAATTCCTAAACAGTAACAGGAGGAGTGTTGATAACATTAAGGTCCAGTTTAGGAGAAAAAATAATAACATAGATAAATCTAGTTGAAATGAACTTCTTTGGGCAATGTATTTAAACCCTGTAAGCCTAAGTTTTATCCGGAGTGAAAATGAAGACGAGACTCATTCCCTGATGTCGCAAGCACTGTAGGAGATAATTACACACCATAAACGCAGCCTCTGCAGGCCGGCAAGAACGGATTCCGGTCTTCCTCCAGCACTTCCCCTTTGCTGCCCATAGAGGGCGATCTCAGCCCATTTATCTTGTTCATCCCTCGTCTCCCAGGCCCCAGCCTTGTCTTAATGGGGAGGTTTCTAATTCCTCATTATATTTGTGTCAAATCACACAACAGTCCTGAAGCCCACCTCTTCTTAGTGCGTATATTCATAGACTTAAAAATAATAGTAGTTATTTTTATAATAATGAATTGCTACTATTTCCTAGATCTCAGAATACCCAGAGAACTGGTTCTATAAGCACAACCTCTGAGCTTGATCTCGCTCTCCTTATTCCCATTTTTCAGATGGGAAAAGTGAGACACACAGAGCTGACCAAGGAGCTGACTGCAGAGTTAGCAACCTTAATCCCTGCAAACCCCTGTGCTGGGACACAAGCAGGAGTGGTCCAGGCAGAGCAGAGAATTGCATTACTTTGGAGATAAGGGATGAGTGGACCAGAGACCAGAGATCACCGGGCCAAAGGACCGCAGGGTGGAAAGTCTCAGGGTGCTTGCAACTTTGCCAGAGCAGAAAACAGAAGGGGCAAAGATGGAAGATGAGAACAGGAGGGCCTCAGAGATCCCGGAATGCTGAGGCATTGAGCAGGGATAAAGAGTGATTGTTGTGTCAGAGGAAAGGAGAACCCTGCCACGATTTCAGCTGGGAAGAGTAAGCTACAGCTTGCATTTGGTAGCACGCATGTTGCCTGCTTACTGGATGGCGAGCGGATGAGTAGGGGCTGTGTGCAGGTAGAGGTCGGTCGAAGAGCGTTTAGCACCTTCTCAGTGAGAGAGCACAGTGGCCTGGGTGGTGGACGATGTGGGAAGACGAGGACACAGACCCTCTCCAGCAGGGTTTCTTAATCTCCACACTGCTAATGTTGGCTGGATGATTAGCGCTGTTGTGTGAGTCAGGGGGCTGCCCTGGGCTTTGTAGGATGATTAGCCACTCACCAGATGCCAGCATCCTCCACCCACCAATACACACGCGTGCACACATACACACACAGACACACATCCATGCACACACATACAAGTTGTGGCCACCCAAACTGTCTCGTTAGCAAATGCCCCTTGGTGGTCAGATCTACCCTGGTTGAGAGCCACCGCTGTGAAGCCATCGTCACTTAGCACAGTCTGCCAGATGGAACTGAGCCTGGACGGACCCGGTCTTGTGCAGGCCTGGATTTGAACCACAGCTCACCTGCTTCCTAGACTGGTGGTCTCAGGGAAGATGACTTCATCTTAGGGAAGGAGGACAAGGTACATCCCTGAGAATGTGGCTGTGAGTTTTTTTTTCTTTATTTTTTATTTTTTTTATTTAAGCGAAGAAAAAAAAGAAAAAAAGACATATATAACAAAGACAACAAGCAAAAGAGGCAAACAAACGACTAGAGTAAATACACAACAGTAACACTGCAGGTTTACAAAACCGGATGATAGAAACTTGACAATGGTTGCAATATTGTGTATCATTATCTTTAAAATGGTTACTTACATTAACAGATATAGACATGTAAAATTGATCTAATCATATGAGTATTAATTGTTCTTTCTCAATAACGAATACATTCAGCAGTGTGTTCATTTTAGTTATCTTACATATACATATATACAGGTTTATATCTTTTCCTCTTCCCTTTTCTCTTTCCACCTTTCCCCTTCCCAATTACTTTTGCTCTTTGAGCTGTTTTTTACCCTTATGTAGTATTTATTATAGACTTTGGATCATATATACTTTTCCATTTCTTACACTAGGGAGACAATACGGTATTTACACATGTGGGTTTGATTTATCTCACTTATGAGCTGTGAGGTTTAATGAGAGAGCAGTACCTTGTGAGTTTCATGGTGCATGGTAACCTTGCAGGAAACGTGACAAACAGCCATGAAGGCGGCCCCTGCTGCTAGAGACTGGTTCCTTGCATCTTCAATTGGGCTGTCCACACAGGGAGATCCCACAGAGGGACACACGTGCCTCTTCCTTCATCCATCATGATGGCCAACCCCTGGATCCTCCAACAGAAGACCCTGGATTTCACTTGTAACCATGAGCACTGAGCATCAGCAGATGTCAGAAGGATTCATGGCCACACCTGTGGTGGCCATACACGATTTTATGTCTAACACTCTGGGAGGCTGAGGAAGGAGGACCACGAGTAAAAGTTTGGTAGAAGGAAACAGGGAGATAGATCAGGAAGAGGTTTGAGAGCCTAAAAGCAAAAGGAGTGGAGAAGGGGAGGAGAAGTAAAAAGATTTAGGATGTGTCCTGCTCTTGTACCAGATACCCACAATGACTGTAGACATTATATGTCATAAATATGAACTAGAAATAATAATAGCAATGATATTGAACATGGGGAAAAGTGATCTAGAGATAGAGGGAGGAGAGTGTGGAGGGAAGAGAAGTAAAAAAGAATCAACATGTGCTATGTACTGGTACTACTCCCTAAGATCAACGTTAACTTTGTGTGTTGCAAACATGTACTAATTAAATAAAATTAAAAAATAAAAACAAGGTCCATCCTCAACTGGGAAATTTAGCACTTAATGAGACTTCATGTCAAAATTAAAAATTAAAGGGTTGAGGATATAGCTCAGTTTAAAAGTGCTGGGTTTAATTCCTACTGCAGAAAGAAAGAAAAATAGGAAGAAAGAAAGAAAGAAAGAAAGAAAGAAAGAAAGAAAGAAAGAAAGAAAGAA